>JAVJIF010000151.1:0-162864 GCA_038442645.1 Agave tequilana | reverse complement strand
CCGATTAGCCACTCCACATCAACCAACAACATCCCCAAGCTCGTCGTGCTCCATCGCCACTCAAGATCCAACATCCGAGCCCACAGATTAGCTCCAATCGGATCCGACGTAGCGTCAATCTCACCATATCTTCGTCGTTGAAGTTTTGCACGAGACGAACCCTAGATTTCACCGACGAAGCTTCACTTCTCGATCTGCCATCGCCGTCGACGAACTCCGCCAACAAATTGTGTCACCACCACCGAATCCCCACTTCGTCGTAGGCTTCTTCCACGCCATCGCTTGCTGAGCGTCGCGGCCCCTTCCGAAATCAGATCTTCCACTCGTTGTTAAGCTCTTCCATCAGTCACGCCGCATAATTGATCCGGCCTTCGCCGCCTTCCTCCGATCTCCAGCGTCGCCGGATCTCCCCCTCTGAGCCTCGATCAAGGCTCCATACCTTCCTCCGCCGCCGGCATCACCAACGGAAGGGATCCCTCCATGACCGGAGCAGCTCGCCGCTTCATCTCTGACACCTCATCGCGCCTTCACCTGCCGTCGTCGCCGCTCCAGCCTTGCCCTAGCCGACAGCAAAAGAAGAAAAGAGGTGATCAGGTGAGTGTGAACAGAGTCCAAGGATCGCTGTCGTTGATTCCACCGCGACCTCGTCGGGCTCCCATCGCCGTCCACAGCTCCGACGCCGTCGCCACTTCCGTTCTGCCCTAGCTGCGACAGCGAAGGAGGCGAAGAAGTTGGGTGTCAGGTGAAATTTCATCCATACCGTTTTATAAACCCGTGGGTTCGGGTGTGGGCAACCGGGCCTTAGTCAATACCCGACCCCCGATTGTGTTTGGATTTTGGATAATCGGGTCCCAGCGAGGCAAAACCCATTCACCCGCAACCCGGATTCAACAGTGGCTCGCTGACGTCATCGTTGACATAATCACTGAGTTACCCCCACTGAGTTAACTCAGTTCAGGTTATTCTAACTCAGTCCAGAAACGGAGCAGCACTTCCGACGGCCGTTTAGAACTCGTTTCAAGTCCAAACCGAGCCGTTTTCGAGGCAGTGGATTCGTGACGACCAGTACTACGCGCCTATAGCAGTCTCGTTCAGGTTTGAGTTACAGTCGCCTCCCCAGGTAACTTTGAATATTCTGTTCAGTTATTCCTGTTACTTAATTAAAATAGCTAGCCTTTCCAATCTGTCGCAAGGTAGACTTTATTGACTGTTGCCCACTAAATAAGTGAGTTGTGTGATTCTGACCTTGAGTGGTAACCCGACTAATATTAATTGTGCAACTTAACTAATTTGAATTTGTGATCACTTGATTTATCTTGGAGTTAACTGTGTCAGCACGTGTCTTTATCACTGTCTCCACATTACATTTTCTTAATCACGTGTTAATCTAAGTAGCTTAAAATTGGTATTATCTTTCATCACTCTAATCTCTGACTCCTCCTGCATAACATACATATCAATTTTAGGACAGCTTGCATTTAGGGTCAGTTAGGATCTTGCATGCCTACTAGAAGTGGTAGAACTTTTTCTGTAGGAGAAACTTCAACACCAATAGACCCTAGCATTCATGATACTCTAACACAATCCTAAACAAGATAGAAAATATGGACAGACAACTACAAGAAGTTAGGGATCAGGTTGATGTCAATTGTAAGGATCTAACAACCCGAATTGGAAGGCTAGAAACCAATAGAAGAATCAGGGAGGAGGAAAGTTCTCGAAATGACAGTAGGTCTCCCAGGCGTGAGCAAGGCCCACCTTACCATACAACTGACGCCAATGCCCAGTATATCAGGAGCGTTAAAGTCAATGCTCCTTCCTTCGACGGGCGCTTGGACCCTCAGGCTTATATAGATTGGCAGTTGGCTATGAACCGATATTTTCGTTGGCATGACATGTCTGAGTCAAGGAAGATTCGATTCGCCGTAATGAAAACTAACGAGACAAGTTGGGCAATATTGGGAAAACATAGAGAGGATGATGAGGTACATAAGGGAAGACCCAGTGGACACTTGGGAAAGCATGAAAGAGAAGCTTATGATGAAGTTATGTTCCACCATCATTCAGTCAACAATTATCAGACAAATGGAATCGATGGACCCGGGGGAACAAATCAGCCACTGAATATATTGCTAAATTTGATGAATATTTGAATCGGTGTGGAGCTATCGAATTAGAATCTCCTGAACAGACCCTTCTAGGTTCAGATCCGGCCTTAGGGATGATTATCGCCGAGAGCTCATTGCTCGAGGCATCACGACTCTAGAACAGGCATATCAGCTAGTCACCGACTTAGATGAGTCTAGATGATCCTATTTTAACCGAAATAACTTTAGGGATAACTCTAGAACTGCCACTACTAGCCAGTCAAGCTTCAACCGAACTCTTCCTACCCCAAGTAAACCTGCCTCCAGTTCCTCTAGCGTCAAACCAGCAGGTCCTTCTGGTGCAAAGCCCTTTACATCCGAAAAGAGAACGGTTAGTGAACCAGGAAAAGTCAACCCTAGAACCCAATGCTACCGGTGTCAAGGGTATGGTCACCTTGCAAGCTAGTGCCCGAGTCAAACTAAACCCTCTTTGTAGAAGATCCATTGAAGATATAGAAGGAGAAGAGGTTTGTCACCAACAAGATGATGACTCAGATGCCTCTGTCGAAGAGTATGAATTCAATGGGTGCATCAGAACTGTGGAGATGACGAGCCTACCTCCTAGTGTAGCTCGCACCAAATTAGAAGTGGTTAGATGTACTTTAACCCAGCCTGAACCACTCAACGACTGGAGAAGGACTGCCATATTTCAAACTTGCACAAAAATGACAATAAGAACTGCAAGGTAATAGTGGATAGTGGCAGCTGCATCAACGCTGTTGCGTCAAAGTTAATCACCACCTTGGGGATGAGACCGGTGAAGCATCCAAACCCTACAAGGTACATGGATCGACGCTACATCCATAGATGTTCAGGAGAGATGTCAAATTCCCATCTAGTTTGCCACATACATAGATAATGTGTGGTGTGACATACTCCCCATGAATGTAGGTCATATCATTTTGGGTCGACCATGGTTATTTGACTTAGACGTGACCATATATGGACGTACCAACCAGTGTTCGTTCGTCCATAACGGAAAAAAGGTGAAGATTATGCCAAATCAACCGAAACGCCAACCCGAGAAAAAGAGGCTGACAAAGGGAAAGACAAAGTGGACGTTATAAATCCTAAAAAAAGGGTGATAAGGGCAAAGGTAAGATGGAAATGAATTTGATTAGCCACGATCAAATTGAAAAGAGCTTGCAGGATGGTTCTACTTGTTATGCTCTGTGGCTCGAGAGACTAACCGGGATATCGAGGAGCAGATTCCTGAGCACATAAACCAATTCTGGAGGAGTTTTTCGAAACCTTCCCACAAGATCTACCAAGTAGTTGCCCCCTATGCGAGACATTCAACATGCTATTGACTTAATCCCAGGAGCAACTTTACCAAATTTGTCCCACTATAGAATGAACCCAACTGAACATGCGGAATTACAACGGCAAGTAGAAGAGTTACTCGACAAGGGGTTCATCAAAGAGAGCTTGAGCCCATGTGCGATTCCCGCACTTTTGGCGCCAAAGAAGGATGGTACATGGCGTATGTGTGTGGATAATCGTGCAATCAATAAAATTACCGTCAAGTACCGTTTCCCCATTCCCCGTCTTGATGATATGCTGGATCTGATGTCAGGTGCCACAGTCTTCTCCAAAATTGATCTTAAGAGCGGGTACCATCAAATTAGGATTCGACCAGGGGATGAATGGAAAACCGCATTTAAAACTAAAGACGGGTTATATGAATGGTTGGTTATGCCCTTTGGACTGTCCAATGCTCCTAGCACCTTCATGAGAGTAATAACCCAATTGTTTCGACCGTTTATCGGTAAATTCGTGGTGGTCTATTTTGATGAGATACTGATTTACAGCCAAACCCAGGAGCAACATGTGGGAACATCTGAGGCAAGTCCTCTGCACACTCCAGGCTGAGAAGTTTTATGCAAATCTAAAAAAGTGTGCTTTCTGTATAGACAGAGTTATCTTCCTAGGATTTATGATTTCCTCCGAGGGGGTTTCCGCGGACCCTGAAAGGTGAAGGCAATAACCGAGTGGCCACAGCCCCGAACGATTAGGGAAGTCAGAAGCTTTCACGGGTTAGCCACTTTCTACCATCGGTTCATAAAGAATTTTAGTGCTATTATGGCACATATAACCGACTGTTTAAAGAGCGAGGTGTTCCAGTGGACTCCTGCTGCCTCCAAGGCTTTCGCTGAAATTAAGAGGATGATGACGGAAGCTCCCGTAATGCGTCTCCCTGACTTTTCAAAAGCTTTTGAAAGTAACTTGTGACGCATCGGGACTGGCAATAGGTGGTGTACTGAGTCAGGAAAGCCATCCGGTTGCTTATTTCAGCGAAAAACTAAATGATGCCCCGGCAACGCTGCTCCACATATGACAAGGAATTTTATGCGATAATACAGGCTTTGCGCTACTGGAGACATTATCTGTTACCGCAGGAATTTGTGCTGTATTCAGATCATGAAGCACTAAGGTATCTCAACTCCCAGAAGAGGCCGAATGCGAGACATAGTAAATGGGTGGAGTTCCTGCAGGATTACACTTTTGTTCTCAAGCACAAAGCAGGCATCGAGAATAAGATCGCTGATGCACTGAGCCGACGTATCACGACTTTAGTGACTATGTGCACAGAAGTGGTTGGATTCGAGAAGTTAAGAGAGGAGTATGATTCATGTCCCGATTTTGGGAAAACTTATGTCACGTTACGAGACGGCCCTGTTCGTGAGATGTACGGTTTTCTCCTTCAAGACGGTTATCTATTCAGATTCCGTAAGCTGTGTATTCCCCGTACGTCCCTTAGAGATTTTCTCTCTTGGGAAATACATGCTGGAGGTCTGGCGGGACATTTCGGTCAGAACAAGACAATTGAGGCCGTTGAACACCGATTCTACTGGCCGAGTCTGAAAAGAGATGTCTCTAAAATAGTTAGCCAATGTTGCACGTGCCAACTGCCAAGCAACAAAAGCAGATTGCCGGACCTTACACTCCTCTTCATGTACCTAATTGCCCCTGGCAAGACGTGAGCCTAGACTTCATACTAGGATTGCAAAAAACTCAAAAAAAGCACGACTCTATCCTAGTAGTAGTTGATTGATTCTCAAAAATGGCTCACTTTATCCCGTGTGTTCCAAGACCTCAGATGCGTCTCGAGTAGCTGTCTTGTTCTTTGATAATATCGTCAAGTTGCACGGGATACCTAAAACCATGGTGTCCGATAGGGACGTTAAGTTTGTTAGCTACTTCTGGAAAACACTTTGGCATAAGATGGGCACCAAACTGAAATTCTCAACAGCCTTTCATCCACAGACAGATGGCCAAACCGAGGTAGTAAATAGAACACTAGGAAATCTCCTTAGGTGCCTAGTTGGAGAAAATTTGAAAACTTGGGATCTCATTTTGCCTATGGCTGAATTTGCATATAATGGATCTGTCAATAGGACTACGGGTCTCAGTCCTTTTGAAATAGTAAACGGTTTTAAGCCCAGGCAACTAATTGACTTAATTCCCATGGCTCATCACATTCTAGGGTATCAGACTCCGCATCAGCATTTGCATCTCATATCCGTGCATTACATGAGGAGATCAGAGAAAAGATAATGAAAAATAATACTGATTATAAAGCTTCTGCAAATCTACATCGCCGATTAAGAACTTTTAATGTCGGAGATTATGTGATGGTCCGCATGCGACCCGAACGGTTTCCACCAGGAACCGTGAAAAAATTACACGCGCGGAGCGCAGAGCCATTCAAGATTATCAAGAAAATTAATTCAAATGCTTATGTGGTAGATCTCCCACCTGACTTTGGCATCAGTTGCACTTTTAATGTTGAGGATTTGGTTCCATATAGAGGTACTTTTGATACCCCTTCTGACCATTCATGGATGAGCCAAGCCAAGACCTTCTTTCTGAGAGCCCCCCACTACCTCCACTTCCCCTAAACTGTCCTATGCAACAGAAAAAATAGATTCTATCTTGGATGATCAGATTATCTCTACTAGAGATGGAGGGACGCGACGCTATCTCATTAAGTGGACGGGAAAACCTAATTCAGAAAATTCTTGGATTACCGAGGAAGACCTCCAGCATCTTGATCCTGATCGACTGGAGCGCTATCATAGCCAGCAGCAGTTCTGTCCCCCACACTCGACAGGGTCGAGTTCTTTCCACCCAGGGGGAAATTGATGAGGACATCATGCCGCTCAGGGGCAGATTCGATCGAGTATACTTCAGGAAGCGACGCACTGGTGTTCTTTGGCTTTAGATTGGATTTGTTTCAGCTTTATTTGTAGTAGATGTTTTAGCTTTATTTGTGTTCTTTTGTGGACGTTTAGTACCACATCGGTTATTTCCCAGTAGTTTTCTTTTGTAAAGCCTATATAAGGCCCCCTAGACTATTGTATTGGAAGATATTATTGAATGATAAAAATTTCCTCAAATTATCTGGCTTAATTCTTGAGTCTTTTTACTCTCGAATTTTGGGGTGAGAAGCCCGTGTAAGGGGTGGTAACCCAAAATCTTATCTTGTCTCAATTTAAATTTTGGTTACGATTTGAAGGTGATTGCGATCCAGGTTGGTATTACATCAGATTCTCTTTGATCAATCATGTGTGCCAGTGCCATCCAACATGAAACACAAGGACAAGCCACAGAGAGGCTATTTTAAGTGGCATTTCCTGATCAAACTGTTATATAACTGGATTCCTAATATCTGGCAAACTTCCACTCTTTTCCTCTTTCTCAAATTTTTCTATTTGTTGTAGAAGTGTAGAAGACTTTGTTGAAATTTATTATTATTATTTGGGTAGATTTTACATGAGAATTGTTTCACGATGAAATTTTTCTTTCTGATAATCAATATTTGAGCTTAATGAACAATTCAGAATTTAATATTTGGATGAAAGAATCATAGGAAATTTCAATAAGTTTTTGTTTCATCGATCAATATGTAAGAAATTAAGTTTCAACAATGTCTAAGAATTTCAATTACCATCATCAACCTTTGGATCAACGTTCAAAATCTCAGAATCAGTATCGGAATTGGCATTATTAGTATCTAAATCGGCCGAATCGGCCCAGTCATATCGGAATCGGTAAAAATAAATTACACAAATAATTAAAAACATATAAAAATTATTGACAATTAGAAGCATCTTAACATAATTCTTAGAATAATTGATAAAATTTGAGTCACATTGGAAAAAGCATTACAATACAAAATAGCGATGCAAATATATTACAATAAAAACTTTTTTTAACATTTTTGAATATTTACTAGTTAATTATATTCATGGAAAAGATTATATAAAATTTTGAAACTTTTTTTTAGCAAATTCTTATTTTTTATAATTGTGCTGGAGATTTTCTTATGTGATTGATCGAACGGTCGATCTCACACAAGCAGAAAGAGAGTCTGTCTAATGTAATGCAGGACAAGAAAATTCAACACAGAAAACAGACGAGACTCAGATTTTACATGAAAAACCCAGAATGGGAAAAACACGGGGACGAGAGAGAGGAGGAATTCACTATTTTCTGTGTTACAATGGGGTTCACAGTATTCTCCTTCTTCTTTTTTCTATGCCCTTGCCTTATCTATAAGTAGTCGATTGTGTTGTAACGGATGGAGCGGATCTTTCTCCGTGATTTATGATCTGTTGTTAATATCCTTCCATATATGTTAGGATTGTTGCGCTTCTTTATTGGGATTGACATGCCAGGATATCCGTCACCATCTGTAACCATTCCCGCTGAAATAGGGGAGGTGTTTAGAACATAGGGAATAGTCAATGCAACTGTGCTGGGGATCCGGATCTCTTGTTGTTGTTTCCAACGGAAGTCAAGGAGATGTATGATAGTCGAGGATGTTGGGGATTAGAAGGAACTCAGGGTCCTCTCCTTGGAGTTGCGAGGTGTCTCGGGGCCCGAGACTCTCTCCTCAGGGTTGTATATGAGCCAATTGGGGTGTTGGGTGTGCTGACTTCTTGCGGAACTTCTGAGATGGCGGGACACGTGTCTCGATCTCTGAAGTTTTGACCACTACAGATGCCCCCCCCCCGCTCTTGTGGTTGCTAGAGTTGTGGGAGGAAAACCAGAAGAGCAAAGTCGGTGTAGGTATTTGGTGCTTTGAACTCTTCTAGAAGTTTCAGGCTCATTACTGTGTGTCTACAGCATGCCATCTGACATGTGTCTTTTCGAATATCTCTGTTATTAATGAGTGAGATCATGGCAGAGATATTTGAATCTTCGAGGATCATGCCATACCGCAAACCTCGACACGTGGACCGGCTCTCGGGAATTGAAATTTTGAATGGTAGACACTTGGGCTTCCTTCCCATTTATAAATAGGGTGAAACTTTTAGGGAAATCTGTGCTTCTTCTAGAAAATTCCTTGTTTTCAAAATTTTTCCTCATAGCGTGTAGGAGGGGAAGAGTAAGGCATGCTTGATGATGGTTCTGATCCCTTGGTCAGGTCGTCTGCACTCCTGTTGAATGTCATTGCTTTGTTGGCGGGGAACTGGATGGAGGTATAGGGGAATTCCCTAAAATCTTTGCTGAAGAGTTACTTCGCCTGCCTCCGCTTCAAGTTCATCTTCGAAGTTACGGAGCTTGGCGTTGGTATCATCACTGTCTTGCAGGCTTCAGTCTGCAGTTCGAGACGTGATCTTCAATGCTAGCGTTTTCCTGAGAGTTCTCAGTATCATTGCCCTCCCAGAAGTGGTGGATTGTTTGTTTAGGAGTCATCTCTTGGATGTTATCGTGAATATTATGACAAAAAGCGTATTTGTTTTTCCTTTCAAGAAAGACACGAGCATGTAATAGATCCTATATTACTCTTGTTAGATGTAACCAGGCTTTGTATTAGATGGATGTAATGGGAAAACTTTAAATAAAACAGTGAATTGAAATAGAAGTATTGTTTGGATCTTTCCTGGATTGTCTCGTGGTTGTTTTGTTTGGAATTGGATGTTTGCTCGGAGAGTTGCTTTGACTCTAAGATGTTTAAAATGTTGTTTTATTTGGAATGGTTCGGTGTATGGTTCCCGAATGGGGTCTGTCCCACAGCGACACCTGCAAATTTTACCTTCGAGTGGGGGAAATCCCAGCTACGAAGTTGAGCCTTCAAGAGGGAAAAATCCCTGCAATAGAATTTGGCTCGATGTCGCTTTCAAGTGGGGGATATCCCAACGCGGAGCTAAGTTGTCGGTGCTCTGAAAGGGGGAAATCCTTGCAGCAGAGCTTAGATATCGAGTGATTGGAATGTATGTAGGATGATCTGTAGTCGCCTCCGAGTGGGGTTAATCCATCTCGGAGCATGTAGATCGGGAAATGGGTGTGGCAGTTAAAATGCGCACGGAGGCATACGATGATACATAGATAAGAATGACAGATACAACATAGGTTCCAAGCATTGAAGAATTTAAAACATCACACCTGTCGCCGCTTTCCTCTGGGGAATAATTAGAGTACGTCCACACGGGGTTGGCACGTTGAGAGGATAATCCGATTAAGAAAACCCTCGTGATATATCTAAACACATGCGGTCGCATCCTCGTCGGTATCTACACAAAAGTGGCCTGAAGTGAGGGTACAATCCATCAACAGATTGGACGCGTCTTCTGGATAGGGGCCCCTGCCCAGAGTAACAATCTGGTACCTCCAACATGGGAGCAAGCCAGCAGCGGAGTATCCTCCGTGTGGGGGACATCCCACATCGGAGGTCCCCCAAGTGAGGGAAATCCCATCTTGAATATGGAAGTGTATATGTGTTCGTCTGCGCGTGGGTTCAGACGAAGGGAGCTCATAAGTTGATATGGGTTCCGACACCGCGCTATGAAAAATCGAGTGGGGGTAATCCTATCTCGTTGCGGGTTCCGACACCGCGCTATGCAAAACCGAGTGAGAGAATCCTATCTCGTTGCGATTTCTAACACCGTGCTATGGAAAATTGAGTATGGAAAATCCCATCTCGTTGCGGGTTCTGACATCACACTATGGAAAAAATGGGGGAAATCTCATCTCGTTGCGGGTTCCGACACCGCGCTATGGAAAACCGAGTAGGGAAAATCTCATCTTGTTGCGGGTTCCGACACCGCGCTATGGAAAATTGTTGCCGCCTACGAGTGGGAATCTCCCATCTACGGGGCGTGTGGATGGATGTTGTATTGGAGTGATTTGTTTTGCTGCCTCCGAGTGCGGGAGTCTCCATCTATAGGGCGATTGGGTGGATGTATTATTGTAGCCTTGTCACTGCCTTCAAGTGGAAAGTCTCCACATTGGGGTGACTGGAAGTACTATTGTGGTAGTAGCCTTGTAACTGCCTCCGAGTGGGGAGTCTCCATCATCGAAGCGACTGGGTGTACTGTTGTGATAGCCTAATAACTACCTCCGAGTGGGAGTCTCCATCATCGGGGCGACTGGATGTACTGTAGTGTTGTGGTAGCCTTGTAACTGCCTCCGAGTGGGAATTCTCCATCATTAGGACGATGGATGTACTGTTGTGGTAGCCTTGTAACTGCCTCCGAGTGGGGATTCTCCATCATCGGGGTGATCTCGTAGCTAGCTCCGAATGGGGTAAATCCCAACAGGGTGTGGCGAGGTATGCACTACAAGGAATAGATGTATGGTCGGGAAAGATGTACAACATAATATTTTATTCAATAATAAGGTACATAGAATTGAAATTGGAAGGAGATATGTTTCGTGTCTTCAGGATTCAGGGAGTCAGTTGATCTCCTTGTATTGGGTGATTAGGTGCCGCTCCCGAGGTGGTTGAGCGTTCGGTTGTCCAGACGCGGCTTCAGAAGTAAGGATATACTCCTTGAGGAAGCCTTGTCTGACGAACTCCTCCAGGTACTTCCGGAGTGCGCAACATTGGATAGTCGGGTGTCTCTTGCCTTCGTAGCAGAAGCAGTAATCCTCCGACCCAGGAAGCGAAGAATCGTGTTGAAGCGGTCTCGGGTGCCTGACCCACGATTGATCTTCAACTTTGAAAGTGTTGAAGATTTCGTCGATCGGAAGCTTCAATGAAGTGAAGCATTCCATCGATCGGTCGCCTCAGAGTGAGCTCGGGGAGAGGATGGGAGCGCTTGCTTCTAGTAAGCGGGCTGCCCCCGATGTCGGTCTGGAGTGTAATCAAGAGCTTCGTGAGGGATTTTTGATTTCCCTCCGTCAACTCCCGATTTTGCGGAGTGGTTGGACAGAGCCTTCATCGTCTCTTCAAGTTGGATGTAAGGCTGAGCTCGGGAAAGTACATCACTCATCTTGGCGATGTTATGCTTCAGGAGGTGCATGTAAAAGGGGTGAGCAACTTGCAACCCGCTGATGAATGCGAGGGCGATAGCTTCCTCCTCATAGTTGGAGACTTTGGTGAGTTAATTCTGAAGAAATTGAGGTACGACTTGAGGATGTCTCCTTACCTCATTCTGACAGAGGGAGGTGGGGATGTTTCTCTTAGCCTCCCGGCGGGAGGCGTATTGGGTGAGGACGCTTCAGTCACCTCAACGAATTTGTGGAGTGAACAGGGTGACAGCAAGTAGAACCAGTTCGAAGCCACACCTTTTAGGCTGGCAGAAAAGGTGAGGCACAAGACGGAGTCATTGCGGGAATAGCCCACTATCTTGTCTGAAAAATGGCAGATGTGCTAAGTAGTAATCGAATGTGGGAGTGCAGAACTTCTTCGGGAACCCGCACTCTTGGATCTCCTCGGAGAGGGGAGACTCGTGGATCTTGACGGTCAGAGTAGGTTGACGCAGCAGTCTGTTTTTGGATCAGTTCGTCAAGGGTGCGGGGGTTGGGACACCTGTTGTTCTTAGGGTCGCCTTCCGGTTGCACTGAATTATTCTAAAAGGCTGTGACTAGGGCCAAGAGTTGTTGGTTAAGCAGTTCCAACCTCTTGCTCCTGGAGGATATTCTCGCAGTCGAGAGCCATCTATTCTCGTCTGCGGTCCGATTGCGCATGTTATTCCTTCATCTGCTCTTTCATCTCATAGAGCGTCTGGAGGAACTGATCTTCGTATTGTTGTGGGGACTGGACGACTGTGATGGGCTCCTGTTGTGATGAGGAGTCTGTGTCCTCGGTGACGCGTAGTAACACAGTAAGCAGATGAGACTCGGATTACATGAAAACCCAGAATGAAAAAAACCACGGGGAGGAGAGAGGAGGAATTCACTATTTTATGTGTTACATTGGGGTTTATAGTATTCTCTTTTTTTCTTTTTTCTCTGGTCTTGCCCTGTCTATAAGAAGTTGGTTGTGCTGTAACGGATGGAGCGGATCTTTCTCCGTGATTCAGATCTGCTGTTAAGATCGTTCCACATCTGTTAGGTTTGCTGCGCTTCTTTGTTGGGATTGGGCATACCGGAATATCTGCCACCATCCGTAACTATTCCCACTGAAATAGGAGAGGTGTTTAGAACGTGGGGAATACCACGACAATGCAACTGTGATGGAATCTGGATCTCCTATTGCTGAGCTATGTTCTACGAGAGTCAGGGAGATGTCTGATAATCGAGGATGTCGGGGTTTAGAAGGAACCGGGGGTCCTCTCCTCGTAGTTGTGAGGTGCCTCAGGGTTGGGCCCGAGACTCCCTCCTCGGGTTGAATATGAGCGATTGGCGTGTTGACTGCTTGCGACACTTCTGAGACGGCGGGACACGTGTCTCGATCTCTGAGGTTGATCAGATCTTGACCATTACAATAATTAATCTAAAAAATTAATTATACTTTGGCAACCATTTCTAACCAATTTCTAGCATTTTCTAAAGTTTCTTAGTTAATTATATTCATGCAAATGATTTTGTAAAAAAATTTAACTTTTTTAACAAATTTCCATTTTTACAATAAATCTAACAAATTAATATTTTTAAACAATTTTAACCATGGTTTGAAATACTTTGTTAAAGTAATTTATAATATACACATATATATATAAACAAATTAAATTATCATTTATTTCATTAAATGATACCGCTCTCTCCCCCTGCCTTTTTCTCTCTCCATACGCTCTCATATCCCAATCTTGCTCTCGCTCTGCTCTCGTGCTTAGATCCTAATCTCGCTCTCTGCTCTCGCTTTTGCACTCATCCATCTCTCTCTCGCTCTCTCAGATCTCTTTATTGCTCTGTCTCTCTCTCTCAGATCTTCCCTCATTGATATCTCTCTTCTCTGGTTGCATGCTGAATGAATAAGTTGCAAATCTGCCTCTCTGGTCGCTCGCTAAATGGAATACATTCAGATCTGAAAAAGACGTTGCAGAGTTGCCGGAATCGCCTAGAATCAGCCAATTTTGGTCGATTCGACTTCTTCTAAACCGATTCCACGCCATCACCGCTGAATTCAATTTTCCCACCTCGATTTAATCTCGGGCCTGGCCGATTCCGATACGCTTCCATGTGTTGGATGAAATTTTTTGTGCCACAAAAAAACTGAATATTATTTTATTAATTTATGCTATGAATTCATTAATAAGCATTTCTTATATTATATTTCTCTAACTAAAGTAAATTAACTTTAAAAAAATTTAATCTTGCATATGATGATGTTTTTAATGAGTAACTTATAAGGAATGATGATGTCTTCAACATCCTATCCTTTGATTATCCAAACAAGAATTTGGATAAGGATTCACACCCAAAGGAACATAGGAGCAAAACAAAGGATTTTCGCCCTAAATAAAATCCAAGGGATTTTCATCCCAACTATGCAAACAAGGACTTGGAAGTATTGTTTAAATTCTGAAGTTAGTCATATAGTTAAGATCCAATAATCCCAAGTATTTCCAAAATTGAGTAGAATGTACATAATTAAGCCTAAGCAACCCAAAAGGCTTGAGAACATAGGAGTGCAACAAATAAAAAAATGTCGAGGAGATTTGCGCTTATGGAGAACCAACAACTGTGTGGAATGGGACACAGGAATCAAGTGTATGGTTGTCCTAAGTGTCCGACACACGAACTTCTAAAATATACTGGAGACAGCTATAAATCGCATGTGCAGGCAAAATTGTATATGGTCATGTATATAACAAGTAATCATTTAACGAAATTGGATTAGAGTAAAACAAAATAACCTTAGATAAAAGTTAATATTAAAGTCTTATATACAAAAGCTTCATGATTGCAATGAAGGTGAGATATTGTCATAGTTTATTGCTTTAGGTGTCATTGGAATGTCCAATAAATGTCTTTATGTGCATGAGTGCCCTACATGTCAAATAACATAAAATTCTGATGTCTTGGTAACACAGCTATCAACACAAATAAGATAGTTTTACAATGGATATCCACGTATCACAATTTAAGTATTTATCCCCACCAAAAATGAACTAAATAGCAAACAAAGAATTTTAAAAAAAATTCAACAAAAAAATAATCTCAACAAAACAACACAAGTCTCTAGGATATAGCACATCCATCAACTATGTGAAACTGTAGATCCAGTGCTTCTATTGGTCAGCAACATACAACAAATGTAAAGCAACAGAATGGCAAAACTAATTAAGTTTATTTAAAATGTTAATTATCGATCTACAAGCAACGGCATGATGTATTCAAGTAAATAATTATAACCTCAACAGTCAATGGTTCAACCAAAGCAAAAAATTAAACGTAACAAAAAAACCCAAGGCCATAGGCTTTTCATGCAATCACATAGCAAATTACAAAAAGTGGTGCATCTGTCCACTAAACAGTGTAATTGCTTAAGGAAGTGTACCTGTTTCACTTCTGCTAACCATGCTGTAAACTCTGGCCGCTTGTTCCTACAAAGGAATAGAGAGGAGAAATATTACATTTACAAACATCATAAGTAAAAGCACATGCCTACTTTCAAAAGTTGATGAACATAATATCTTCCATCATATTAAATTTCAAACAAACTGTAACAACTCTGATAGATAAATCAGGAGAAGAATCATAAATCATGTCAAAGATCATAATGTATCATGCTCAATTCCCAGAACCAATTTACAAGTTAATATATCCATTTGAATCCATCAAAATTCAAACCAAATGTACAACAAATGGCTTAAAGAAGAGACATAACTGAAAAAAACCAATATTTCACAATAAAAATACTCAGCATGTTATACTTAAAAGTTAAAACTAAAACAGTTAGTAACTAGTCTATGAATATATACGAGATGATATACAAAATAGGACAAGAATCTAAACACAATAATAGAAAATACTTATAGCCATATTGTTAAGATGCTCAATGCCCCAAGCCCGAGAGTTAACATATCAATCTGAATTCATGATCAAATAAAAGTTAACCCAAATGCACTACCCCTAATTCAAAGAAAAAGACATAATGAGGGGAAAAAAAAACTCCAACTTTTTTCACAATAAGAATACTCACCACATATCTGTTTCTCTGATAACCCCGTACTTCCCCCAAGAATCCGTGACTGCCCCTTTTTTCCCCACCTCCTTCTCCTTCTTCTTCTTCTTATCCTTCTTCTTATCTTCTTCTTCTTCCTTCTCTCCTCTTTCTCTCTCTTCCTCTTCTTCTCCTTCTCTTTCTCCTTCCTCCTTCTCCTCTCCTTCTCATGCTCCTTCTCTCTCCTCCTCCTCCTCTCCTTCCTCTTCCTCCTCCTCACCTCCCCTTCGCTCTCCTCCGAATCCGAACCCGATCCGTCGGATTCGGATCCTTCATCGGAATCCTCCGACTCCGAGGAATCAGAACCCGAATCGAAGGAAGAAGACGACTCCTCGTCTCGAGAGCTTCTCCGCGAGATCCTGCTGTGCCTCCTCTTCTTCCTGCTGCTGCTGTTTCGGTGCCGATCGTCTTCGCTGGAATCGTGTTCGCTGCTGCCCTCGTCCTTCTTTCTCTTGGATTTTCGGTGGCGGTCCTTGTAGTCTTCGTCCTCGTTAGCTTCTTCTTCTTTGGATACGGATCCGTTCCGATCCTTCGCCATTTTCTAGGTTTGAATTCTTCGAGTTCAAGAGAGGGAAAGGGGGTGGCAGAAAGTTTTGCGATGATTGTTCTGAAATTACCCGGAGCGCTGTTCTACTGAAAGAGTTCGATTGAGGGGGACCGTCTGATTAGATACTATCACAGGATTTTTTTTTTTTTTTTTTTTTTTAATTTTTTTTTCTTTGATAGATTGATAATCAACATGTCCCCCACGGCCTCGGGTGTTCAAACCGGTGACTTATTGGAAGCAAATTTAAACTCTAACTGACGGATCACAGTTCGGAGACGATCACAGGACCTCTTTGAGGCGCCAACAATGCACGGTGAAAATGCCAATCACTGTTAGGAGTGTGAAGGGGGCCGGGCTGGCACGCTTACCCGGGCGAGCCCGGCCCGAGCCTGGTCCCACGCCTGCCCCAATACACATGGTGTGCCCGGATTTTGGAAGGAGGCCCACGCCTGACAGGGCCGGACCACACTCGGGCCTCCCCTTCGCCCCCTCTTCCACCTCCGGGTCTCCCCTCCACCACCGTCTGCCCCCCTTTCACCTCCTCCCCTCCACCCCCCTCCTCTCGCCGCTCCCTTCTCGCCCGCGCCGCCTCCACCCACCACCCTCTGCTGCCGTCACGCTCCTCGTCCTCCACTGACGTTGCATCTCACCACCGTACAGCCTCCTCCCGCCACCCTCCTCCACTATCGCCGCCTCTCGTCGCACCGTCTCCTCGTCACCACGCATAGACCCCGCCTCCTCCCGCCACTCTTCTCCGCCGTCACCCCAGCTCTCCCCCACTCTCCTTCGCCGCCTCAACCTCGTCGCACCGTCTCCTCTCGTCACCACGCATAGACCCGCCTCCTCCCGCCACTCTTCTCCGCCGTCACCCCAGCTCTCCCCCCACTCTCCTTCGCCGCCTCAACCTTTTGCCGCCCCCTCAAATAAAATGTCAAAAAATATGTGAGTGCCCGAGTTTGAACATGAACCTCTTCTTAGTAAGAAGAGTATGATGACCAACTACACCACACTACACATTTGAGAATATTGTGAACAAAAATTATTTTAATAAATCCATTTTTTTCAAAAAAATGCTTAAAAACCCCTTTTTTTATTTTTTTTTCCAAAAAAGGGTTGGCTCGGCCCGACTTGGCCAAGCTCGAGTCCCCAAAGGGGGGACCGGGCGCGGGCCAGACTGCCTGACTCTTGCGGGCAGGTTCGGGATTGGCCTGGCGGGTTCGGGACGGGTCGAGCCAAACCTGGCCCGTTTGTATCCCTAATCACTGTATGGATCTGACTCGGTCGAGTCCTGAGCATTCATGATGGGGGCTAAAACCCACAGAATTTTCTTTTGAAACATAGGCTTAAGTCGGGACTTGAATTGGAACTCTCGTCAGCAATTAGTCGTAGATAGTATAGACATAGAGAGATTGATTTTGAATCCGATTCGATCTTAATCTGAACTCAAGTTCTAATTAACTACTTAATCTTCTCTAGTCTCTACTATTTAATGCAAACTTTTAAACTCTAACAGTTATCTCATAGTCCGCTCTCATTTATCCCTGCATATTTTGTTAAATAAGAAATTAAAAAGTTGCTTACAACTAACATCGAACTCCATGTTATTTTCTCATTGAATATTTATTATTATATGGTGCAACTCTTTAATAGCTTTCAATTGTGTCTCCATTCTATATTTATTATATCATTCAAACTAAAGTTATTTAATTAAATGTTACTCAAATATAAATTCTATAATTTTAATTTCAGAATATATAAGTATTTAATATCTTAATTTCATTTAAATTTCTTTTCATCGAGATATTAATTGTTTTTCTTAACATGCACGTGCAATAACCTAATTATAGTTAATTACAAGCATACAAGAAAAGTGCATGTGCCATTCCCCTATTGTATTGCACCATGATCAAAATACATTGAGTATATTCATATAAAATGTTGGCCCAGAGGCCTTCTACTCTAGTTTTGATGATGATTAACTCATGTAGTTATGTTTACAAATAATCTTGTGATTTTAGTTTCAGATCATGTAACAAGATATTAGTTGGTGATTGCTTCAAAAAGAGGAGTTTGAAAGCCTTCACTTTGTGATTCCCGAGCCTGAGCGTCAAGATCATTCATAGCCTTGCTCGTTGGATCACGGAGTTTGGACCGAGTCGACTTGAAGATGAAGATCGTCAAGAAGACTTAGGTATCCTAGTGTTTAGTGTGTTTAGATCCATTGTAAAGATGAAATAGTTGATATGCTCAAGTGCACAACACACACAAGTTTTATATTTTGGAATTGGTTTTCATGAATAGAATTGATCAAATAAGTTTACTTTGTTTTTATGATATTAGATGTGCTCTATATATATACATGCTTACATGACTTATACAAACTTAGTTTGACATACCTATTCATGTAGTTTTATGTTTTGGTATTTTAAAACATATTTTTGGAATTAAAGGCAAAAATCATGATATATATATGTTTCATGTATATTGGACTATGTCCATATGCAACATACTTCAATGTGTTTAAATATTATGTTTTTGTATTTAAATGAGTTTTAGGAAAAATCAGATTTCCTATTGAAATACAAGTTTGATAAAAACAGTTTTTGATTTTTTGGTAAAAATGATAAGACACAAAATGGTTTCATATGCTTGATATTTGAGTTGAAATCTTTATCACATGTTTATATATCAATGCAAAATGATAAAACTATTTTTGGGGATTTTTACAAGATTTATTAGAATATTTTTTAACATGTTTTTCTGACCCAGAAATTGGCTGCCAGTCTTTGGCGGTCGACCGGCCGGGTCGACCGTAAGCCAGAGCCGGTCGACCGGTCGGTCGACCGACGTGCACAGGTCTGTGCATGTCTGGCCAGGCAATGGGCCGGTCGACCGGTTTCCCCCAACGGTCATGTTTATGACCGTTGGCGGTCGACCGACCGTCGACCGCAAGCCTGTCAGGCTGACAGATCAGCCTAACGGCTAGTTTTCTGTTTGGCCTATATAAACCCCATTTCTTTGGGATTTTGAAAAAGATTTCAAGAGCTAAAATTTCTCTCCTTTCTTGGTGTTTAAAACAAGTTTTCAAAAGGTTTTAGAGCTTCAAAGATCAATCTTATTTTTTTAGAGTTTTTGGAAAATTCAAAGAAAATAGAAAATTGGGAGATTTGTATTGTTCTTCATTTCTATCTTTTTACAAAGAGTTTTTCCAAGTATTTTCTTTGAGTTTTGTTTTCCAAACTCTAAGCTTTTCACACTTGAGCTATATCTCCTATCCTATCTATTTAGGATCTTTTGTTTGTGAAAAAGAGAAGTGTTTGAGTTGATTAAGCCTCCAAGTTGTAAACCCCCCTTGTTTTTGTTGTATCCTCTTTGGTAGAGGTTTCGGAGTGGTATTGTTTGGATCCCTCATCGATAGAGGTGATTGTGTTTGTTGTTGGCTACGGGCCTTATCCCTCTTCGGTAGAGGTGGATGTGGTTGTATTTCCTCGGTGGCATTGTAGTTGAGAGAGGAGTTCGGTACTCCTTAGTGGATTGGAAATCCTTCTCGGTGAAGGCGGGGACGTAGAGCTAGGGGCTCGAACCTCGAAACATATCTTTGTGTTTTGCGTTTGATCCATTGTCTCTTAACCCTCTCTCTTTATTTGTGCATTGCATCATTCATATTGCCATATCTTATTTGCTTGCATTTGTGCCTTGCATATTTTCATATTGCTCATTCTTATATGCTTGGCTTGTTTGTGTGTGCCTCACTTATACTTAATCACAAGAGCTTCACATAGAACCTCAACCCATATCTAGGGGAATCAAGAGGAGTTAGTCCAGAGCCCTTCACGGGGAATTCAGCTACACTTGTTGGTTGTATTAAGTGTGTTGCAAAATAGTTTTTAGCTTCCGCATTTAGTTTCTAGATTAGCACTATCACCTATTCACCCCCCCTCTAGGTGATTTCATAAAATATATAGATAACTGTATGATATTTTTAATAATACCTCCAGAAGTGGCATAATCCAGCAATCTGTTTAACTCCACTTCTCGAAGCATATCCTAACTGACTATATTGGTATGCTAATGCAGCAGTTCCCTAATCATACAATGAAACCTGAATAAGGTCCTCGAATAATTCAACGAAAACTTCCGTTCCACTCTTGTCATTAAATAAGTGAAGCCCACCAAGTGCAGCAGATAAGCTCTAGCAGCGCACTAAATATTTCTTCCTGTCTGCATCGGTGACATTAGTGAACTTAGAACATAGTAATTCCAATCTTAGTGAGATTTCGCGTACATGCCCCAACTCATCATGTGCATCTCGTGGCGACAAATCAAGTAAACTAACAAGCATTCATCTTAGGGTGGGTTCACAGAACGATCCATCACTGGTATGCCCACAAGTGTGGGAACATCATCCAGTGTGATTGTCATTTCACTGGAAGACATGTGAAAAATATTCGTTTAAGGTTGCCACCGTTCCACAAATGTAAATATCACGATCTAATTTGCCCTGTGGTAGAAAATGTCCGTCAAGTCATGCAATCCAGATTGCTTAATATAGTAAGCAAATCGGCAATTTGGTGTGTTATCATCCCATGCACAATCACTCAATTTTGTTGCATGTGCAATGTATTTGAGTGGATTTCTCTCCTAAAAATTTGTTTTTAGCACGGTAATATCAATAGGGTTTTGACATATCTCCAACACAAAAATTCTTAAAATTAAAATCTTATATCACCATTCCAAACATCTGTCTCAACATGAGTTTAAAAACTCCGCAATAGTGAAATATCGGTTGGACCACCATGAAATGGCACAGTTAACTCTTCCGACTCATCTTCTTCATCCTTTTATATTTCGGGAGCCTCCTCTGTTAGGAGAATGATAGAGTATTCAGCCCATCTATGGCGTCTTTAAGAAGCCGCAGGACGTCGTCTTTTCAAAGGGCCTGCAGTTTTCATGCCTGACAGAAAAAAATAGGCCATTTTATTTAAAGGAAATAAATGTTCGACAACTTATTGTCGAACTTTGCTAAATATGATCGGCTATATTCAGCTGAACATGTTTAGTAATGTTCGGTCGTAGATTATCGAACAGAATATGTATGTTCCGTTGATCTTGGCCGAACAGAAGACAATTGTTCGGTCTTCTATATCGAACACTTGATGAAAAGTTCGGCCTTTAACCGCTGAACAGAAATTGAACCCATCACCTCCAAATTCCAAATTTTGGATTTAATCCCATGTAAACTAAATTCTTTGAGTTCTTGCTACAATTATTACACTAACTAACATACATTCAATCAACCAACCATCAGATTAAACAAGTATACTAAAAAAATTCAAAATTGGTTTTTTAGGATTCATGAAAAAAGAATTTACTCAAATAGCTTCGATGATGGTGGCAACGACGGGGATCGTTCGACGGCCAGCGGTGGTCGGTCGGAGATCGATCGGCGGTCGACTTCGGGATCAGTCGACGGGTTGAGAGAGAAGGGGGAGATGAACAGGGGGAGAGATAGAGGGAAGAGAGAGGGTATTCTGGGGATTTGAAAAATTAATAACTAGTTGTGTGGGTTAAATGGTGTAATAGAAATTTTGGAGGGCTGCTTTAATCAAATTGATGGTTATCTTAATCTTGGGGTGCCTTTCTCCAATTTTAGGTGACAATATTCGTTCCCTTGAGAAAGGATATAGATGCAAATTAAAGTTGAAACAAGAGTACATAAATGAAAATATATATATAAGATAAGGTGAGGTATTTAATATGACTAAACTGAAGGATAAATATACTAAAAACCCTGATTACTTATTCCACTTCCACAGTGACTTAGGGCATGATTGGGTATCTGATGAGAAAGGAAGGGAGGAGAAGAGAAAATGAATGGCGGAAGAGGTTCTACCCTTCTGCCGCATGCGATTGAACTGGAAGACGTGAAGACGAGAAGAAGGAAAAAAATCAAAATAATCCTCAAAACCCTCTCTTTTTCTCTCCCCTCTCCCCTTTCCTGCTCTAAACGTCTCGATCCTCGTGATCATGCCTCATCCACCGCAAATTTAAGGGGAAGAGTTTCTTCTTGGCGCCAGCAAGCCACCGACGTGGCAGAACAACTTCTCATCTAGAGGCAAAGCAATCGATGGAAAGAGGGGAATGTTGGCCCAAAGGCCCATCATTCTAGTTTTGATGATGATCAACTCATATAGTTATGATTACTAATGATCTTATGTTTAATTAGTGACAGATTTGTTATCAAGATCTTAGTAGGTGTAGAGCTTCAACAAAAGATTTAAAGTCAAGTTTTGGAGCTAGGACCAGTTGATTCAAGAGCTTGTGCATCAAGATCACATCAAGTACTCAAGAGGAGTCTAGCTCTATGGATCGAGTTTGGACCAAGTCAAGAAGATGAGAAGCCTTCAAGTGAAGACTTCAAGAAGATGAAGACTTGTGTCTAGGTATAAGATTTTATTTTGTTTTAGTTAAAAATGTAAAAGATAAAGTAGTTGGTGGATTGCTCAAGTACATATACACACACACTCTTGATTTTATTGGCTTTTCATAAAAGAATTTTCAGTTTAGAAAGACTTTCATTTTGGAAAAATACTTTTTGATTTTTGGTGTTTTCTTATATACATGTTTTAATCCAAAACCAAGTTTAGAGCTTAATGTCAAAAACTTAGAAATTTCATCTTATTTGTGTAGTGGATCATATCCATACACACTATGCTTTAATGAGTTCAAAATATCTAGTTTTTATTTAAAGGAGTTTTTAGAAAAACAAGTTTTGGAAAATACAGTTTTCTATTGAGCCAATATTTCTATATTATAAAAATAGTCCAAATCTTTTATAACATGCCTTGATTTTGTGCAAGCATGTTTGTGAATCAAAGTATATTGGTAAAACTATTTTTGTAGATTTTTAAATATTTTATGGGATTTTATTTGAGCCAAAAAGACAAACTTTTTAATCCCAGAAAAATTGTTTCAGGCTTCAGATAGTCGACTTACTACCCTTTATAGTCGACTAACTCTGAAATCGGTCGACCGGCTCGGTCGACCGACGTGCACAGCGTGCACGCCTTGACCTGGCAGATGGTCGGTCGACCGTCGGGTCGACCGGAACTGAGAGCAGTGCTCTCTGTTCTTTTGGGTCGACCGGCGGGTCGACCGGCTGGCTCCAACGGTCGGATTTTTGACCGTTGGCGGTCGACCGGCGGGTCGACCGACAAGTCTGACAGACCCCAACGGCTAGTTTTTGACAGCCTATAAATTTGGGGGTTTGGTCATTGTTTTGATACAAGATTTTAGGAGAGCTTTGGGCTAGTTTTTCTCATCTGTTTAAAAGAGTTTTCTCCACATATTTGAGAGCTAATTCTTCCAATCAAAAGGAGAGTTTATCAAAGAGTGTTTTAAAGAGATTCTTTGAGTTTTCCTCCACCATTCTCTTCCTTGTTTTCTCACACAACACTTGAGCTATCCATTGCTATATTTACCCTATAGGGAGTGTTATTGTGAGAGGATTTTAGGTGATCAAGAGTTGTGATCACCAAAATTTTACTTTGTTCCTTTGAGAAGGCGGACGGTTGTGTTCGCATTGTTTCGGGTCCTAGTGTGGACTCGGGTGTTTCGGGTTCGGGTGCGAACTCCATTGTTTGAGGTGCGGCCTCGGCGAGCTGGTGGGCTTGCGTGTGTACGGACTAGGGAGTCCGAGAGTTGTAGGTGTTGCGGCACCGGGTGATCCATTGGGATCAATCATAGTGGAAATCCTTCGTGTGTCGAAGGCGGGGATGTAGAGCAAGGGTGCTCGAACCTCGAAACAAATCCCTTGTGTTTGCGATTACTCACACTCTCTCTCTTTGTCTCTTTTATATCTTGCATGCTATTACTTGTCTTTATTTCTACATGCTAGATATTTATTGTGCTTAGTTGATATACTTGCTTGGGATTGTTTGCTAACACTTGTATTTAACCAAGAGAGCCAACGCGGCACCTCAACCAATTCAAGGGGAATCTAGAGGAGTTTGTCCAGAGCCCTTCACGGGAAATTCGGCAACACTCTTGTGTTATACGTGGTGTTTAGTGTAAAAGTTTGGTTTAGGTCATAATTGATTTTAGCTTCCGCATTATTTGGCATTAAGTGACCATTAGATTAGCCTCACCTATTCACCCCCCTCTAGGTGAACCTTCAATTGGTATCAGAGCTTGGTACTCTGATTTGGTCTAACAACCTAGAGTTAAAGATCCTCTTTTTAGGCTAATCACAATATTTTGTACACACACCATGGACTTCATGTCACCACCCATGTTTGACATTCTTAACATCCATATATGGAATGTGAAGATGTCCTTGTACCTCAAAGCCTTAGGTATTCTTGTTTATCTTGCCACTACTAATAATGCATTTGTTTAAATGGTAAGAATATTGAGGCTAATACAAAAGCCCTACATGCTTTAAGATCTACCCTAAATGATGATTATTTATCTAGGGTTGCTAATCTTGATTCGGTTTTTGTAGTTTGGAACACCCTCATCTCCCTTGGCGAAAAAGATCAATACTATGCGGAGAGCGATTCGGACGTTGGAAGCAACACCTCCAACTTGTGCTGCATGGTCAAAGGGGATAACCCCCTTGAGGTAACTATCGAATCTGAGGATAAGGATAATAACATGTCATATGATGAGCTATCTACTTTTTGTCAACTATTGCTTGAGAAATATGACATGATTAAAAAGAGAATAAAAATTTGAAAAAGAAATTTGATTGCATGCATATAGAACAAGATTCATTTAGAACTAAGATTGCATGCTTAGAAAAGGAAAATAATGCTTTGAAAAATGAAAATGTTTCCCTTATGTCTAAACTAAATGATTTGTGTGAAGGGAACACTATTTTGAAAAATAAAGTTGATATGGTGGAAAAACAAAAGGAAGTTGTTTTTCAAGAAAACAAGTCTTTGAAAAGAAAAATTTGTGAAAAAGAAAAAGATTTTGTTTCGAAAAAGAAAAAGAAAAATAATTCTATATCTCACCATGCTTTACATGCCACCACTAGTGAGATTAATGTTTTGAAAGATAAAATGAATAATTTGAGCTCTACCTTGAGCTCTTGTGCATTCAATCATTCTAGGTTGGAATCATTGTTTCAAAAGAAACAGTTCCCCATGTTCATGCACATCATAATCATGCATTTGCTTATGTTGCACAACATGATCACACTCCTACACATAAGCATCCTAAGGTGTACACATGTACACATTGTGGCCGCAAAGGCCATTTAGTAAAGTTTTGTTATGATAAGATTAATTCTATAAATTTTGCTAATAAAAGATTTTGGGTTCCTTACAAGACTAACCCTAAAGGACCCAAGAAAAAATGGGTACCAAAACTCCACCCCATGTTTTTGATATAGGTGAGGAATCTCTCAAGACGTGAGAGATTTGGTGCCTTGGTGGTGGTTGCACGTGGACTAGATGGACATATTTTTAATGCACCGCTATCAAGGGAGTTTTGGTGGGAAAGACCACCATGTTTGGAGCTTTGGAATTGGTAACAATCTCTAAACTCCTATTTTTTATGTACATGCCTTTTACATATATCATATTCATAGCATGTTCATGATTTGTGTTTTTATGTGCTTCATGTGGTATATACTAGTTTAAATGTAGTTTTTATCAAAACTTGTATGTATACATGTACAAATAGTGAGAACAAATTGATTCATATATGTTTGCACTTCATGCTCATTTGTACCCACTATATGCACATGTATAGTCTAAGTTTTGATGACTCTTCCATTTACACTTGTTATGCCTACTCTATGATTTCACTTCATGTATATGTATTTCTAATTCAAATCTAATAAATATACATGTATACCCGTGAGTCTCTTGCCTTCATGCAAATACATTTGATAGACTCTTTTATGTTTGGGATATGTATGTGTATTGTTAGTTTTGGATAAATCATACATATACCATGAAGATTAGTATTTTTAATGAAAAATAATTTTTCATGTTTTTTGTTTTGTTAAAAATGTGACTTATGATCTTTTTGAGCTTCAATGTCTATTTTCATGAAAATGTTATTTACATAACCTTTGAACACTCATTTTTTACTTTTCAAGATAATTTTGAGCTTTATGGACTATGAGTGCTTGAACTTTTATGTACTTAGTATGATTCATGAAATACATATGCTTTGATTTCATGTTTTTGAAGGATCTTTAACAAGTTTTTCAAAAATTATTTTAACTAGTTATTGTTCCTCATTTGGTAGTAATTTTCAATGCTAAAAATTTTCAAATCTAATTTTTGAAAACCCCTACCATCAATGGGAGGATGGATGGGCGACCATGCTTATGTATGCTCTATATTGAAAGAATCTAATGATACATGTGCATGAGTTGGGTGGTAGTTATATGAGATATATACTTGATTTACATTGTTATTTCAATTGGTATCATTGAAATTCTTTCAATTGGTATCTAAATTGATAATTTTTGTATATACTCATATTTTGTTTTCTTATATATGTATGTATCAATGTCAATTGGTATACTCATTTCATACATATATATGATTTTCATGTGCTTAACTTACAATTGGTTCACATTTTTAAAAGCACAAAGTTTATAATGAAAAATAAATTTTTTTTTGATCATTATGTTTACTATTGGTATCAATATGTTTCAACTTCATATTTGTTAAATTTCAATTGGTATCAATATGATTTACAATAATGATTATTTTCAATTTGGTATCTTAAAATTTGTTTGTTTTACAAAAGCTCTAATAACTTTCAAATTTTGTTTAAGAAAAATAAAAAAAAAATTTTTTTGAGTTGTTTTGCCTATATGCAAGGAGAGCTTAACATCTCTTCTACATATAGATTCATGTTGAGTGTATTGTATATTGAGGAGCTTGACAACTCTTCTTTATGTGGTACACGTGTGTAGGGAGAGCTTCACATCTTCTCTTATGCATTACATAATATGTGTTATGTGAATTGGGGCTTGTCATCACTTCTTCATGTAATGCATATGTGTAGGGAAGCTAACTTAGCGCCTTCCTCTTCACGAATGTATATCACATATAACCTTTTATTGATTGATTTACCCCTTATTGATCTCTTTGTTTATGACAAAAAGGGGAGAAAGATTTGATGATTTTGTTTTTACCTTAAACCCTTTGTTGATGATTGACAAAAATGGGGAGAGGTATTGCTATACATGCATGTGTTTTTATAAAAGAATTTATGTTTATGCATATATGTTTTGTTTTGCAAATAGGAGAAAAAGATTTTGTTTTATGCTTGATTAGCATGTTTACTCCTAAATTTGCATACATGTTTATGTGCCTCATTGCATATCTATTTGTTTATTTGTTATGCATGAGTTAAGGGGGAGCTTCTTTGAAGCTTTACTTTAATCCATGCATATATAACTTCATGAGTTTTGTCATCATCAAAAAGGGGGAGATTGTTGGCCCAAAGACCCATCACTCTAGTTTGATGATGATCAACTCATGTAGTTATGATTACTAATGATCTTGTGTTTAATTAGTGACAGATTTGTTATCAAGATCTTAGTAGGTGTGGAGCTTCAACAAAGGATTTAAAGTCAAGTTTTGGAGCTAGCACGGTTGTTTCAAGAGCTTGTGCATCAAGATCACATCAAGTACTCAAGAGGAGTCTAGCTCTATGGATCGAGTTTGGACCAAGTCAAGAAGATGAGAAGCCTTCAAGTGAAGACTTCAAGAAGATGAAGACTTGTGTCTAGGTATAAGATTTTATTTTTGTTTTAGTTAAAAATGTAAAGGATAGAGTAGTTGGTGGATTGCTCAAGTACATATACACACACACTCTTGATTTTATTGTCTTTTCATAAAAGAATTTTCAGTTTAGAAAAGACTTTCATTTTGGAAAATATTTTTTGGTTTTTGGTGTTTTCTTATATACATGTTTTAATCCAAAACCAAGTTTAGAGCTTAATGTCAAAAACTTAGATATTTCATCTTATTTGTGTGGTGGATCATATCCATACACACTATGCTTTAATGAGTTCAAAATATCTAGTTTTTATTTAAAGGAGTTTTTGGAAAAACAAGTTTTTGGAAAATACAGTTTTCTATTGAGCCAATATTTCCATATTACAAAAATAGTCCAAATCTTTTATAACATGCCTTGATTTTGTGCAAGCATGTTTGTGAATCAATGTATATTGGTAAAACTATTTTTGTAGATTTTTAAATATTTTATGGGATTTTATTTGAGCCAAAAGACAAACTTTTTAATCCCAGAAAAATTGTTTCAGGCTTCAGATAGTCGACTTACTACCCTTTATAGTCGACTAACTCTGAAGTCGGTCGACCGGCTCGGTCGACCGACGTGCACAGCGTGCACGCCTTGACCTGGCAGATGGTCGGTCGACCGGCGGGTCGACCGGAACTGAGAGCAGTGCTCTCTGTTCTTTTGGGTCGACCGGCTGGCTCCAACGGTCGGATTTTTGACCGTTGGCGATCGACCGGCGGGTCAACCGACAGGTCTGACAGACCCCAACGGCTAATTTTTGACAGCCTATAAATTGGGGGTTTGGTCATTGTTTTGATACAAGATTTTAGGAGAGCTTTAGGCTAGTTTCTCTCATCTGTTTAAAAGAGTTTTCTCCACATATTTGAGAGCTAATTCTTCCAATCAAAAGGAGAGTTTATCAAAGAGTGTTTTAAAGAGATTCTTTGAGTTTTCCTCCACCATTCTCTTCCTTGTTTTCTCACACAACACTTGAGCTATCCATTGCTATATCTACCCTATAGGGAGTGTTATTGTGAGAGGATTTTAGGTGATCAAGAGTTGTGATCACCAAAGTTCTACTTTGTTCCTTTGAGAAGGCGGACGGTTGTGTTCGCATTGTTTCGGGTCCTAGTGGGGACTCGGGTGTTTCGGGTTCGGGTGCGAACTCCATTGTTTGAGGTGCGGCCTCGGCGAGCCGGTGGGCTTGCGTGTGTACGGACTAGGGAATCCGAGAGTTGTAGGTGTTGCGGCACCGGGTGATCCATTGGGATCGATCATAGTGGAAATCCTTCGTGTGTCGAAGGCGGGGATGTAGAGCAAGGGTGCTCGAACCTCGAAACAAATCCCTTGTGTTTGCGATTGCTCACTCTCTCTCTCTTTGTCTCTTTTATATCTTGCATGCTATTACTTGTCTTTATTTCTACATGCTAGATATTCATTGTGCTTAGTTGATATACTTGCTTGGGATTGTTTGCTAACACTTGTATTTAACCAAGAGAGCCAACGCGGCATCTCAACCCATTCAAGGGGAATCTAGAGGAGTTTGTCCAGAGCCCTTCACGGGGAATTCGGCAACACTCTTGTGTTATACGTGGTGTTTAGTGTAAAAGTTTAGTTTAGGTCATAATTGATTTTAGCTTCCGCATTATTTGGCATTAAGTGATCATTAGATTAGCCTTCACCTATTCACCCCCCCTCTAGGTGAACCTTCAGGGAACACTCCTCTCCTCCTCCTTCATCCTGGCAAACAATCAGGCCCTCAGGATACCACATGTTCTGTTGGAATATGAAGAATATATATATATATATATATATATATATATATATATATATATATATATATGAATCTTTGAATTGAATTACGGCGAGATCCATTGATCGAATCAATTGGATGATGGTTGGAGTGTGTTCTCCTTCCATTAGGGATGAACGTGGTATATTCACATGTTCAATTCCGACTTCGAATGAATGAGATATTCAAGTCTAAAGATTGCCTAATTCAAAGCCAAAATGGGACTAAAGGTATCTAAAGACATTTAGTCCAACATTGGCCATGGGATGGAAGTTTGTAGTGTTTAAATAGAAAGAATTGGAACCAAAGGGTGTGCCCTTTGGGTACTTGGAGTTTTCGCGCGCGATTAGGAGGAAACCATGCCCGCACATGCGCGCGCCAGCGGCGACTGTAACACCCCGCTCCCGGAATACGTACTTAGTTGCGTATTCAGATTTTTCGATCGTATTTTTCAATTTACTTCCTGTATTTGTTTTGTATTATGAATTCTTTATACGATTGTTTTGTCTTGGATTGGGATTCGTGGACTCAGATTCAGCCCTAATCTGAACCGGGAACCCGATCCTAGTAAATTGCTCGATTTGATCTTTTTGTTATTTCGATTTGACCGATTTCAGTTTCAAACATCATTTTTCAATATTCTAGATTTTTCATGATTTTCTGGAATTTTCCTGGATTAAGTTGAAAATCTTCAAAACCGGTGTCGGCCAGTTTCGCTGACCGATTCCCAGATTTTTAATTACAAATAGGATTGGAATTTCCACAAGTGTCTTTAGACATTATTTCTTAAAACCATATTTTCTATCTAAATACTTTTTCTGGGATTTTTCAGAATTTATCAAAATCCGGCCAACCCGGTGTAGACCGATATTGACGGTTGACTTTATGATTTTTATTTTGAAAATGAGATTGAATTTCTGAAAACAGATTTCACCAAAAATATTTTTATAATATTTATTATTTTTGAGAATTTTTGGGAAGCTTTCCGAACTACTTCATTTTTTGGACTTTTCCGGAGTTTTCGGTGTTTTCCCAGATCCGGAATAGTATCCAGATATTTTCCTACTTTTCTCTCTCCTCGCCAAATGCGAGTTTCACCTACCTTGGATTCTGCATTTAATGCAGAGATCCTCTCCATGCCTCCCCATGCAGCATTTAATGCACTGCTAATCAATTCCAATCAAGTCATTATGACTTTTGTCCTTTTGCTAAACGCGGCTTTTGCATCTTCCCTGGACGCTGAGATAATCCCCGCGTCTGCTATTTTTTTTGCCCAGACGCGGATTCATTTGATGAGACGCAGGTTTTTGGTGGGATGTCATTCATATAATAATCATTCCCTTTATCTATATATATACACCCTCCTTTATATATACCCACCTTTCTTTCTCTCTCTCTTTCACTTTTTCCTTCTCCCTTTTCCATTTGCAGCCAACAGAAAGAATGGCAGCAACAAACGCATCCAAGAGCCTTGCCTTGGCCGGCCATTTTTCTCCTCCATCTCCACCACCAACTCCACCAACTCCTCCACCTCCTTCTCCTCCATCTTCTCCACCATTCCAACAACAACAACACCAACTCCAACCACCAACATCACCTTCTTCTTCCTCTCCTTCCACCAACCAACCCATTACTTTCAAACTTCACCACCTTCTCCACCACCACCTACACCACCTTAGCCACCACCAACTGCGCCATCTTCTTCCCCTCGGAGAGCTCTTTCTAATGAACTATTGCTTCGCTCTCCGAAGCCTCGTTTTCAAAACTCCAACCTTTCATTTTTAACTACACTTGCACCCCCCACAATTTGCTTGGGCTTGGGCTTGAGCTACCGGATTCCGGCCAACTCCGGCCGTCACCGGCTACCACCCCATCATCTTCTCAAGGGCCGGCCACTCCTTTTGGATTGGGGCCGAGCTCTTCTTCGTCGGCAACGTCTCCGATGGTTATTCCGGTAATCGTTCACGATTATTCCGGTAATCATTTCGGTGACAATTGCAACGACACCACCACCAAAGAGATTACCTTCTCCCTGTCTCTCTCTTTCTATCTGTTGATTGTTAGACGCGGATCTCACTCCCGCGTCCAGGCAATTCCTTACGCGAGTCTTCGCGTTCTTGACATCTGTTTAACGCGGCCTACGCGTTCTTGTGTTAACGCGACGCGGAGTTCATGCTCGCGTCTGCGTTCTCCTCGCGTCCTGACTTGAACGCAGGTCTCGAACCTCGCGTTGTGGCATCCATGCGACGCGACTCCCGCGTCTGCTATTTTCCGCGTCTGCCTATTTTCCCGCGTCTGCTTATTTTCCCGCGTCCGCCTATTTTCCCGCATCTGCCTCCCGCATCTGCCTCCGCATCTGGACTCCAGAACTTGGGATTTCACAGTGTTTTCCAGAATTTTAGGCGAGTATTCTCGCTTTCCTCTTGACTTCCTATTTCATTGGTTATGCGAGTGTTCTCGCTCTCGCCTCCATTTGGGTTTCCCCGCTTCGTCGGGTCGACATGTACTTTATTCCATGTTTTCATGTATTGGGCTGAGTCCCTGTATTTGTGTATGGCCGAGTGCCAATATCTGGACATGTATTGCTCTGTGACGAATGCTTGTATTATGTTAGTTTAATTCTTATTCATGTGGTACTAACATTGCAGGTCTTTCCGTTCTTCAGCCTCCGGTCACTCACTGTCTCGAAAGAGAAGTGATTGGGACCGACAGGTCTTTCCGTTCTTCAGCCTCCGGTCACTCACTGTCTCGAAAGAGAAGTGATTGGGACCGACAGGTCTTTCCGTTCTTCAGCCTCTGGTCACTCACTGTCTCGAAAGGGAAGTGATTGGGACCGTCAGGTCTTCGGCTCCGCCTGGTTATCATGATCAGCGTTCAGCACTTTACCACTAGATTCGTCTAGGCGAGTTGCTGCCGGATTTTTCACTCGCACTTTAAGTCGGGTCGTCCCGGTAACCTCGCCAGGCGCTCCAGTGTTAAATACTGTTTGCTGTTTGTGCCTCCAGCTTGCTCAGCTCCGTTTGATTATACTCAGCTACTACTCTATCACATGCCATGTATTTACCTGATGTGTTACCACTTGACATGCCATTATTTCATACTTGTAATTTACATGCTATTACTTGGCAAGACCCCTTGTTATGACATGACTTGCCATCAGACTAATATCAATCTCTTGACATGAATTGTCACCTGCCAATATCACCCTTCTGTCATGCTATCACTTGACATCCAGCATGATATACTTGACCTTGTGATTATCATATTACGGGAATCCTGCCTTGTTATCCTGTATTATATACAGTGACCTGTTATCCTGAATGGAACTAAGTGCCACACGGAGCAAAGTGCCACACCACATACGTGGTGGGGGCCACCTCTTGAATCTGTGGGGGCCACCTCTAGAATCCATTCCCCTCAGAGCAAAGTGCCACACGGAACAAAGTGCCACACCACATACGTGGTGGGGGCCACCTCTTGAATCTGTGGGGGCCACCTCTTGAATCTGAAGGGCCATCTCCTACCTGTACATGATAAATTATTATAAGGCAACTTGCACCTGGTTTGGGGGAAACTGATGGGCCCTGAGTAATCATGTTCATGGTGGTCTTATCGAGTCACGCGTGGCCACATACTTGAGGGATCACCTGGCGGCCACCAGGGATTCCGTGGGGTGTGCTGGCACCCCTACTCCTGATCATTCTTGCCGAGTATGCACACGCCCTAGGCCTATTTCTATGGGATCTGCGATACTCTATTCCTGTTCGGGCGTCCATAAGTCCGGTACCTAGCGGTACGTTCCGGCTCAGCACCGGATACTCCTGAACCGTTGTCCCGGGCATGTACGGGGCCCATCCAGAACATGATTCATCGAACTTTATCAGTTTCCAAATAACTCGCTATATAAGTTGTAAGCGGAAGTATGTGGAATGGGACACATACTGAAGCCTGGAACTTAGACGGCCCTAATTATAATAAAAGACTAATATATACAATTTGTTGTGTTGTTTAGTAATTCGGGTTGTATGCACTTGGATTACGGTGATATGAGATAAAGGTATATAGATGAGGGTTTCCTTGTTTGGATTATTCCTTCGATGTACTAGTCTCATGGAGCCGTGACCTAAGCTTGTGCGATCGGTTTTGCTTGTAATCGGTTTTTATCGGTTTTATGTTAATTTAGGAGATATCTGGTGTTGTCCTATCTATTCTACTTCTCACCACCTTACCTGCTCTTATCTTGTCATACCATGAGTACTTCCTGCCTGATAGCACTTGTTACATATCTACCTGCTTATACATGCTCCTGCTCACGACACGGTTTTCAATGCGTGATTATGTTTCGGTTTTATCGATACACCTGTACTTATCTCAGCACGCCATCTGGCATTTGTATCACCACTCGCCTGGGGAGTTTCATCTGACTCCCCTGGATCCTCATGTCCAGGTCATGGAGCTTGGAGCGTGTGGATTCTCCTAGTTGCTGATCAGAGTGACGCAGCGGTAGCGTGGATCTCCATCAGATCATCCAGAGCTCTATCCTTCCCGGTCCCCTGTGTGCCTCTCGAGTTTTCCTTTTGAAAACTCGTGAGTGCCTGTGTACTGTTCATACTTGTACATCTCCTTGTAATCTCGCAATTGCGCATATCAGTGATGTAATATTCATGTAATATTGGATCACCTCTGGTGATAACTTTGTAATTGTACTCATGTGTTGGAATGTATAATGCACCACGTGCTTCCGTACTCTGATTCTTGCCTGTACTGATGCTTAGCGTATATACGTGAGGGTATTTCTGACCTGCGTATATACGTCGCAGTAACGTCTCCGTACCTGCAGGATCGGGGCGTTACAGGTTGGTATCAGAGCTTAGGCTCTCACCTCCTCAGTACGTCCAGACGGCAAATTAATGGTAAAGAAATTTGCAACTGGAATGCATGAGTCCTGGTTATACAGTCCAACTACAAGTACAGAGTTATCTATTTTTCTTGATCATCTTTCCTTTGATTCCTAATTTCCTCTATCTTTCCCCTGTTTTGGTTTTTCGAAGCCTTTATACCAACTTAAGATATGGATATACTAGAGAGGTAGTGGCTGGTTCTGCATGAAGCTATGAGATGATCTCTTCGGCCAACTCTATGAAGTTCGGGTATTCTCAAAATGGATCTGCTATCGGGTTATCTTTCGGACGTCGGTATTCAGGATTTCTCTACGACTATTATATATTCTCGGCTATATCTTTCAGAGTGATCGGTGACTGGTATTCGGAATTCTTAATTATCGGTCTTCTTTATTTATGGTCAGTATTATTTGGCATCGTTCAAAGATTTATACAGCATGAAGTGCAGAAGATGTTTATATCCCGATTGTTATTCAGTCAACTTGAGAGCCCTACCTGCAGTGATTCATATCTTAATGGTATAATTCCCGTCCTTGTCCCCTTTGTGTTCATTTTACCCCTTATCGAAATTGCGAGGACGCAATTTTTTGTAAGGTGGATGGAATGTAACACCCCGCTCCCGGAATACGTACTTAGTTGCGTATTCAGATTTTTCGATCGTATTTTTCGATTTACTTCCTGTATTTGTTTTGTATTATGAATTCTTTATACGATTGTTTTGTCTTGGATTGGGATTCGTGGACTCAGATTCAGCCCTAATCTGAACCGGGAACCCGATCCTAGTAAATTGCTCGATTTGATCTTTTTGTTATTTCGATTTGACCGATTTCAGTTTCAAACATCATTTTCCAATATTCTAGATTTTTCATGATTTTCTGGAATTTTCCTGGATTAAGTTGAAAATCTTCAAAACCGGTGTCGGCCAGTTTCGCTGACCGATTCCCAGATTTTTAATTACAAATAGAATTGGAATTTCCACAAGTGTCTTTAGACATTATTTCTTAAAACCATATTTTCTATCTAAATACTTTTTCTGGGATTTTTCAGAATTTATCAAAATCCGGCCAACCCGGTGTAGACCGATATTGACGGTTGACTTTATGATTTTTATTTTGAAAATGAGATTGAATTTCTGAAAACCGATTTCACCAAAAATCTTTTTATAATATTTATTATTTTTGAGAATTTTTGGGAAGCTTTCCGAACTACTTCATTTTTTGGACTTTTCCGGAGTTTTCGGTGTTTTCCCAGATCCGGAATAGTATCCAGATATTTTCTCACTTTTCTCTCTCCTCGCCAAACGCGAGTTTCACCTACCTTGGATTCTGCATTTAATGCAGAGATCCTCTCCATGCCTCCCCATGCAGCATTTAATGCACTGCTAATCAATTCCAATCAAGTCATTATGACTTTTGTCCTTTTGCTAAACGCGGCTTTTGCATCTTCCCTGGACGCTGAGATAATCCCTGCGTCTGGCTATTCTTTTTGCCCAGATGCGGATTCATTTGATGAGACGCAGGTTTTTGGTGGGATGTCATTCATATAATAATCATTCCCTTTATCTATATATATACACCCTCCTTTATATATACCCACCTTTCTTTCTCTCTCTCTTTCACTTTTTCCTTCTCCCTTTTCCATTTGCAGCCAACAGAAAGAATGGCAGCAACAAACGCAGCCAAGAGCCTTGCCTTGGCCGGCCATTTTTCTCCTCCATCTCCACCACCAACTCCACCAACTCCTCCACCTCCTTCTCCTCCATCTTCTCCACCATTCCAACAACAACAACACCAACTCCAACCACCAACATCACCTTCTTCTTCCTCTCCTTCCACCAACCAACCCATTACTTTCAAAACTTCACCACCTTCTCCACCACCACCTACACCACCTTAGCCACCACCAACTGCGCCATCTTCTTCCCCTCGAGAGCTCTTTCTAATGAACTATTGCTTCGCTCTCCGAAGCCTCGTTTCCAAAACTCCAACCTTTCATTTTTAACTACACTTGCACCCCCCCACAATTTGCTTGGGCTTGGGCTTGAGCTACCGGATTCCGGCCAACTCCGGCCGTCACCGGCTACCACCCCATCATCTTCTCAAGGGCCGGCCACTCCTTTTGGATTGGGGCCGAGCTCTTCTTCGTCGGCAACGTCTCCGATGGTTATTCCGGTAATCGTTCACGATTATTCCGGTAATCATTTCGGTGACAATTGCAACGACACCACCACCAAAGAGATCACCTTCTCCCTGTCTCTCTCTTTCTATCTGTTGATTGTTAGACGCGGATCTCACTCCCGCGTCCAGGCAATTCCTTACGCGAGTCTTCGCGTTCTTGACATCTGTTTAACGCGGCCTACGCGTTCTTGTGTTAATGCGACGCGGAGTTCATGCTCGCGTCTGCGTTCTCCTCGCGTCCTGACTTGAACGCAGGTCTCGAACCTCGCGTTGTGGCATCCATGCGACGCGACTCCCGCGTCTGCTATTTTCCGCGTCTGCCTATTTTCCCGCGTCTGCTTATTTCCCCGCGTCTGCCTATTTTCCCGCATCTGCCTCCCGCATCTGCCTCCCGCATCTGGACTCCAGAACTTGGGATTTCACAGTGTTTTCCAGAATTTTAGGCGAGTATTCTCGCTTTCCTCTTGACTTCCTATTTCATTGGTTATGCGAGTGTTCTCGCTCTCGCCTCCATTTGGGTTTCCCCGCTTCGTCGGTCGACATGTACTTTATTCCATGTTTTCATGTATTGGGCTGAGTCCCTGTATTTGTGTATGGCCGAGAGCCAATATCTGGACATGTATTGCTCTGTGACGAATGCTTGTATTATGTTAGTTTAATTCTTATTCATGTAGTACTAACATTGCAGGTCTTTCCGTTCTTCAGCCTCCGGTCACTCACTGTCTCGAAAGAGAAGTGATTGGGACCGACAGGTCTTTCCGTTCTTCAGCCTCCGGTCACTCACTGTCTCGAAGAGAAGTGATTGGGACCGACAGGTCTTTCCGTTCTTCAGCCTCCGGTCACTCACTGTCTCGAAAGGGAAGTGATTGGGACCGTCAGGTCTTCGGCTCCGCCTGGTTATCATGATCAGCGTTCAGCGCTTTACCACTAGATTCGTCTAGGCGAGTTGCTGCCGGATTTTCCACTCGCACTTTAAGTCGGGTCGTCCCGGTAACCTCGCCAGGCGCTCCAGTGTTAAATATTGCTTGCTGTTTGTGCCTCCAGCTTGTTCAGCTCCGTTTGATTATGCTCAGCTACTACTCTATCACATGCCATGTATTTACCTGATGTGTTACCACTTGACATGCCATTATTTCATACTTGTAATTTACATGCTATTACTTGGCAAGACCCCTTGTTATGACATGACTTGCCATCGGACTAATATCAATCTCTTGACATGAATTGTCACCTGCCAATATCACCCTCCTGTCATGCTATCACTTGACATCCAGCATGATATACTTGACCTTGTGATTATCATATTTACGGGAATCCTGCCTTGTTATCCTGTATTATATACAGTGACCTGTTATCCTGAATGGAACTAAGTGCCACACGGAGCAAAGTGCCACACCACATACGTGGTGGGGGCCACCTCTTGAATCTGTGGGGGCCACCTCTAGAATCCATTCCCCTCAGAGCAAAGTGCCACACGGAACAAAGTGCCACACCACATACGTGGTGGGGGCCACCTCTTGAATCTGTGGGGGCCACCTCTTGAATCTGAAGGGCCATCTCCTACCTGTACATGATAAATTATTATAAGGCAACTTGCACCTGGTTTGGGGGAAACTGATGGGCCCTGAGTAATCATGTTCATGGTGGTCTTATCGAGTCACGCGTGGCCACATACTTGAGGGATCACCTGGCGGCCACCAGGGATTCCGTGGGGTGTGCTGGCACCCCTACTCCTGATCATTCTTGCCGAGTATGCACACGCCCTAGGCCTATTTCTATGGGATCTGCGATACTCTATTCCTGTTCGGGCGTCCATAAGTCCCGGTACCTAGCGGTACGTTCCGGCTCAGCACCGGATACTCCTGAACCGTTGTCCCGGGCATGTACGGGGCCCATCCAGAACATGATTCATCGAACTTTATCAGTTTCCAAATAACTCGCTATATAAGTTGTAAGCGGAAGTATGTGGAATGGGACACATACTGAAGCCTGGAACTTAGACGGCCCTAATTATAATAAAAGACTAATATATACAATTTGTTGTGTTGTTTAGTAATTCGGGTTGTATGCACTTGGATTACGGTGATATGAGATAAAGGTATATAGATGAGGGTTTCCTTGTTTGGATTATTCCTTCGATGTACTAGTCTCATGGAGCCGTGACCTAAGCTTGTGCGATCGGTTTTGCTTGTAATCGGTTTTATCGGTTTTTATCGGTTTTATGTTAATTTAGGAGATATCTGGTATTGTCCTATCTATTCTACTTCTCACCACCTTACCTGCTCTTATCTTGTCATACCATGAGTACTTCCTGCCTGATAGCACTTGTTACATATCTACCTGCTTATACATGCTCCTGCTCACGACACGGTTTTCAATGCGTGATTATGTTTCGATTTTATCGATACACCTGTACTTATCTCAGCACGCCATCTGGCATTTGTATCACCACTCGCCTGGGGAGTTTCATCTGACTCCCCTGGATCCTCATGTCCAGGTCATGGAGCTTGGAGCGTGTGGATTCTCCTAGTTGCTGATCAGAGTGACGCAGCGGTAGCGTGGATCTCCATCAGATCATCCAGAGCTCTATCCTTCCCGGTCCCCTGTGTGCCTCTCGAGTTTTCCTTTTGAAAACTCGTGAGTGCCTGTGTACTGTTCATACTTGTACATCTCCTTGTAATCTCGCAATTGCGCATATCAGTGATGTAATATTCATGTAATATTGGATCACCTCTGGTGATAACTTTGTAATTGTACTCATGTGTTGGAATGTATAATGCACCACGTGCTTCCGTACTCTGATTCTTGCCTGTACTAATGCTTAGCGTATATACGTGAGGGTATTTCTGACCTGCGTATATACGTCGCAGTAACGTCTCCGTACCCGCAGGATCGGGGCGTTACAGCGACCGGCGCCGGCGCCGGCGCCGGGCTCGGGCTCGGGCTCCCCACACGGCCTGGTTCTTTTTGAATCGGGTCTCACGGGTATGGGTTGCGAGCATACCCGCTCCGCTATCCGAACCGCCCCGCCAACGGACCCGCTCTGCTTTCTGGATCCAAACTGTCCTGCCAACGGCTGTCTGTAAACCGTGCAACGGTTGGGCGGTTGGACGGTTGCGACGGTTGAACCGAACAGTTGCAACGGTTCAGACCGAACCGTTGCAACTGTTGGATGGGTTCCGACCAAACTGCCCCTCCCGGAGCGCTATAAATAACGCTCCGTTTTCTCATTCTAAGACACACCAACAGCAAGAAAGAAATCTGCCTTCTAAAGGAGATTCTCTCTCTCTCTCAGTCTTGAAGTGACTTCCAACGTTAAGTAGGAAATTCAGTTTCCGAAGCGACTTCCAAAAGAGATTCTACAAAAATTCGTTCTGAAAGAGGGCTAAGAAAATTCAACAGATTCTTTAATAGAATTGTTGTCTGAATCTGGGACTTCCGAAGAAGAATATTCTTCAACCTTCTTTCTTCCTCTACAGTGGGTGCTCATCCAAACTAAAGGCAAATATTCTCCCGAAATCTGTCTTTTTCCCGCTGCTTCAACAATGAAGCAATCCTGTGAAGGTACTGGTTAACTACGGTTCGACCGTACAGTGATTTGATAGTGCTATCCAAATACCGTGAAGGAGTGTTGTATCTTGGGAGACCAGCGTCCAGTAACCCGTTAGCACCGGTGCGGGGGACGTAATTGTCTTAAGAAGATTCGCTCTAAGCGTATCTCACTCCCAGTACTGTATAAGTGAATTAATTTCTTTATACAGGGATATACTGATATTTAGTATATTGAGATTGATTTATACTAGTCTAATTGGTGTTTAACTAAGAAAGGAAATTGAAAGGTGGTTTTTAAATTAAGTAACGTTCTATTGAACGGAAAACCTCCCACCTGATATTTAGCGACCCGGCCAATTAGATTGTTGATATTTCAGTGATATTGATTAGTTGTCAAATCGATCCCAAAAACCAACATGTTCCACATGCACTTAAAAAGAAATAAAACTTTGTTAGAAATTTTTTAAATCAACAAAATACATATTTTCTTTAAGTCTCCTCTTTTGCCCCCAATCTCCCTCCTCATGGTCTCTCTCCCGTGTTGTCTCTGGTTATTTTGTATTCTATTTTATAGCTGCGAGATATGATTACCTTTGCCTCACCTCACATGAAGCTTGTGTTTCAACAAGAAGATCCATGTTGCATTACAGGTTGAACTAACACATAACTGCATTAAACTTTCTGCCTAAAACTAGTTATCATTTTGGGATCGCAACAAATCGCAGCCCATCTTTAGTACTATCAAGCCGAGTTGGGAGAAGAATTCTAGCCATGAAGGGTAGCAGGGGTTGGTGGGTTTTTATTATTCCTTCAGAGGGACAAATGAAAAAAAATTATTAATTACTTGGCACACGACCAACTTTTAAAGAACTTTTTTGTATCATAAATGGACCTTGTTAGAATATGATACAGAAAATTGGCTTTGGACTCTTCTTTTTTCAATTAATTTAAAAAAATCTCAATTACAAATTTATTTTCTCCTCAACCTCAATCCACGTCAGCCACGTGGTCCATTTCAAATTGAAGTATACCGTATAACTAACTCATATTTTTCCTTTTTCAATTTTATCGTTTATTAAGACCTGGCTGATTAAATTCTCTTTTTGATTTTTTTTCATCCATTCTTTCCGTCATTCCATGGATCTCGTCAATCTTCTTCATCAATCATCTCGTGATTGATTTATCATTTTCGTATCCATTTTCGTGATGTTTTTTGAGATCTAGGTTTGAGTTTTTTATTTGGTTTCTGCTGGATGATGACGATACTGAAATGGTCGCAATCTTTTTATGTGAGGAATGTGACTCAAGGAATGCGACTCATGACCTAATTTCAATTTTGAGAAGGTAGGATTTTAGAGGAGTGTTACACAGCAAGAGAAGAGATGATCGCAATACTCATAACAAAGGTTGCGCCCATAGGACTAAGACTGTGGTCATGAGTACTACGATCATGATTGTAGTCCTCATAAGTCGCAGTCCTCATAAGCGCTCTAAAAAAATAAAGTGAACATAAAAATGAGGTATTTTATGTGAGGCATGCGACTCATGGTCACAGTCCTTTTATGTGAGGGCTACGACTCGTGAACTGATTTCGATTTTGGAGAGCTAGGGTTTTAAAAGGGAGTTACACAGTGAAAGAAGAGATGATCACAATCCTCGTAATAAGGACTTCGACTCATGAGACCTCATAAGCGCTCTAAAAAAAATAAAGTGAACATGAAAATAAGTTCTTTTATGTGAGGATTGCGACTCATGGTCACAGTTCTTTTATGTGAGAAATGTAACTTGCAGCTCTGAAGTTGTAATTGCAGTCAAAGTTCTCATAAATTCGCAGTTTTCACAAAGTTTATGTTGCAGTTCTTAAAAAAATTCTCACAAAGTCACAGTCATGAAGTCGAAATCGTAGTCGAAATCGCAATTCTCACAAAGTCGCAGTCCCGGAATCGAAATCGCAGTCGAAGTCGCAATTCTCACAAAGTCGCAGTCCCAAAGTCACAATCGCAGTCGACGTACAGTTCTCACAAAGTCGCAGTCGAAGTTGTGGAGCGCTTTCAGTTACGATCATGATTGTGGTTAAAAGTTAAAATGTGGATATTTTAATCTTTTGCATTTTGTAATTAACCACTAGTCAAAGACGTATTTGTAATCTAGCACCCAAAAAAAAAAATGAGGCCCAGGCGAAGAAAAAATTATTATTAAGATTTTCTCTAATTAAATTTTCTATAGATGGTTCCACCCAAAACCCCCATTACTCCATCCGTAACCATAACTAAAAAGTTTTGGTAAAATCACAAAGACATTAATATGTATCATAAAATCACAAAGTCCAAATCTCACCAAAGCACACTTAAAAGTGGTTAAAAAAGGTTGTATTGTGCAAATGACTCAAATTTTCGCCCTGCAAAAAGAGCACTCCCCTTGCGGCGACGTGTTGGAATATAAAAATACCATCTTCACCCTAACTTTGGAGTTTTATCCTAAACCAATCATTTAGATAGATGAACCACTAAAAGCCTCAATAAATAGAAAGCTATGTGCAGAGTTCAGTAGCACAACAAGAAATAACAAGAAAAGAAGAGAGCCAAAACAACAGGGGGGAAAAAAAAAAAATCACTAAAAAGCATTTTGTTTATCCAAAGAAGAATCTTCTCTCTAAAATAGAGATTTGTGAAAGGGAGGATGTGATTTTAGATTTGGAGCTCAGAATCTCCTGCATCTCCTCATTCTCCTCTATTCCACAGCTTTCATGCTCTTCTAAGATCTCATCTATTTCTCTTCCTGCTCTAAGAATAGCCTTGAACAGTGTGTGATACATGTCTCTGTTTATGGGAACTGCATTTCTCAACAAACCAACAGAAGTCTCTACAGCTTCTACGCCACCTTCACCCCAAAGATAATGCAATATACTCTTAATCACATCCGAGCTCGGCTTCCAACCACCATTCGGAGCATTGACACACAGAGCATTCAACGTGAATTCATACGCCTTCTCAATCTCACCCTTCTCTGCATAACCTACTGCCACAATCCCCCTTTCTCCACGAAGTTATCAAGCATGGCCTTGGCCTTTTCAATTTTTGCCGATACTCGATGAGGAGAATATTTGGGACCCGGAATCAAAACATTTCCACTAGATTCCCATCCTTTCAGCAACACTTCTGCTTCTTCCAGCTCGCCAAGCTTCACCAGCCTTTTAAGCCTTGCCTTCTGAAGCTGCCGTAACCTCTGCATCTCATATTTGTCACCTAGCTGGCCGTAAAGGGATATCAGATGGTTTAACACAGCCCATTGTTTTTGTCTAGTTTCCATGTCAGTGATCCCTGCTTCAATGTAGATGTTTGCAACCACTGAATAGGTGTCTGAGGCTGGTGGATCATTTCTGCTAGAACATTTTCCAAGCCATCAATATCTGACCTTGTGCCATAAGAATTGATGCAGATCCTCTAGCTGAAACCTTGTTGTCCTTCATTTCAGTCAGCACAGAAGGAACCTTCTCATGCTGCTTAGTATTTGAGTAGAGGCACATGATGTCATTATAAGGAAGAGGGGAGGAGGCGAGCCCCATTTCTTTCATCTTCTTCAAGTGGGTCAAAGACTTGTCAATTAGGCATTCTCGCACGTAACAATTCAAGAGGCCACCATAGATTTTCTCAGTCTTGTCGGTCTCGTTCAAGTTGTTGAAATATCTTTCGATCTTCGGCAGAGGGAAGCCCATGAACTTGACTGATTATGTCCAGATGTTACTTTGCCTTTGTCCTTCATCCACTCAGAGGCCTGGTCCACAAAGTGTTGTCAGAAAGCTTGAAATGAAAGAGAATGCTCAGCATGACAAGTGAGAACATATAAGAGAGATGGTGAGCTAGAAAGACCCAGAGAAGACCGCTGAGAACTAGTGAGAGCTAAGTTTCCAAATCCATAAGCAACAAAAGTAGGGTTCTGGAGATGGCTACATAATTGTTGTCTCGCAGTCACCCATGGGGTTTCCTCCATCACTCCCTAGCAACTAAAACCCAGTTTCAAAACAAGAGATCGTGTTATTTTTTGGGGCCTGTTTCTTTTGTTATTCTTGCTAAATAACTATTGTACTATGTTTCATTGAAGACTTTAAATGAAGCGTGGCGGGTTTCCCACAGATTATCTCAAAAAAAAAAAAAAAAAAGAAAGAAAGAAAGAAGAAGAAAAAAAGAGACAGACTTGTATTTTCAGCCAATTTTGTTAATCACGAAGTTATATTTCTCTTGAATAACTAACACAAGTTCGCACAGCTTTTTAATTAGGTTTCATTGGTAAGGAGGAAAAGCATGACTAAGTTATTGGCATCAGAAATAATAATGATATGAACATCACATATAGCCCAGTAAGCCTAGAGGGAAAGTGAGTATGAACATAATCCTTTCCCTCATTTTCCCTTTTTCTTTTTTTTTTTTGTCTCACTTTATGGTCTAGTAGGGGTGAGCAGTACACGGGTTTACCCGAAAAAACCGAGAAATAACCAAAACCCGAAACCGTTTTGACCCGAACCGCAGTCATTCGGTCGGGTTTCGGAGTCGGGTTCCCAAACCTGAACCCGATCGAACCTGACCGAAATTTAATTACTTTAAAAATAAAAATTATATATAACCCGAGTCAGGTTACCCGAGTCCCGATCGATCCCAAATTTTCAACCCTAATCTCTCTCTCTCTCTCTCTCTCTCTCTCTCTCGAATCTCAATTCTCAACCCTAATCCCAAAATTTTCTCCGTCTCCAATCATCTCCGCGCACCGTCGATCATCTCGAAGGCTCCAATCATCTCCTCTCATCATCGATCATCTCGATCGCTCCGATCATCTCCTCTCGTCGTCGAACATCTCGACCCCTTAGATCATCTCCTCTTGTCACCGTTCATCTCCTCTCGTCATCGATCATCTCGATCTCTCCGATCATCTCCTCTCGTCGTCGATCATCTCTCATCGAACAAACCCGACCGCTGCTCCTTCGTCAAGCCCGACTGCGGCTTCTTTGTCAAGCTCGACTGCCGATCAAGCTCGTTCGCTGCTCCTTCGTCAAGCTCGACTGTCGATTAGGCCCGACCGCCGCTCCTTGCCCTCACCTTCTCCTCCGAACTCCGAAGACCATGCCTCCTGCTCCTTTGCCTTCGCAATCCATTGAGGTAAATCCCCTGGATCCATTTCCTAATCAGCTAAATGAGTAGCAATTTACAAATAATGTACTGTTTTTTTTTATTCTCAAATGTTTGATCCTTTTAATGTACCTTTTTTTAATCCTTATAACGTAGAGCATAGTTTTAAGGTACTATTCTTTTTCATGTCTAAAAAGTGATCTGTTGATTCTGTTCCCCCTTAATTTATTATGGTTATTATAATTTGAATTGTTGTCAGAGAAAAATCCTCTCTGTATCTAATCAATGACCCAATATATATGAATTTGAATTGTTGTTGCCTCTCAACTCTTGCTGGGATTCTTAGGATTCTGGGAATGCATAATTTGCTTATGTTTGAGACTTTGAGTAACTGAGTAATAAGTATTACTTTTGGTCTTATCAGTTTACATAAAATGATAATAAGGTTTGTATTTTTGTAAGAAGCAAGCTAATGATTTGGCATGCAACCATTTTATGTGCTTATTGAATTTATACCCATGTAGATGTAGGGAGAAACATGCATCCGATTTGAGCATTTTATCTTTGTGTTATTTGTCATTTGCATAATTGTTCATTAGATTTTTTATATATATACACACACACACACACACACACACACACACACACACACACACACACATTATACATGATGCAATCTGTGAGTTTATTTTAATTTATTTGTGATTTTGTAAGTTACACAAGTAGATAGTGTGAATGAGAATGATGTGAACCTTCTGGATGATAACAATGCTAGTCAATCGACTCAAGCTCAAGTCGATCCCACTCTTCAAAGTGGCCAAATATCGCAAACTCCAGCAGACCAAACCCAAATTCGAAGGTTCCAAGTTAAAAGAAAAACAATGGAGTCAAGGTCAGATGTTTGGAATCATTTTTCAAAAGCTTTTAAGGATGGTATTTTGGTATCAGCCACATGTAATTATTGTAAAAGGGTCATTTGCAGCACATCCTAAACGAAATGGTACTACCTCACTTAAGAACTGTAACGCCCCGATCCTGGCGGATACGGGGACGTCACTGCAACGTATATACGTAGGTCAGAACTACCCTCCCGTATATACGCTAAGCATCAGTACAGACAAGAATCAGAGTACGGAAGCAATGGTGAATTATACATTCCAACGCATGAGTACAATTACAAAGTTATCACCAGAAGTGATCCAATATTACATGAATATTACATCACTGATATGCGCAAATGCGGGAATACATGGAAATGTACATATATGAACAGTATAAAGGACTTGGAAATGTACAAGTATAAACAGAAAAGGGTACTCACGAGTTTATAAAGGAAAACTCGAGAGACCCACAAGGGGGCCTGGAAGGATGGAGCTCTGGATGATCGGCTGGGGATCCACGCTACCGCTGCGCCACTCTGATCCACAACAGGGAGAATCTACACGCTCCAAGCTCCAAGACCTGGACATGAGGATCCAGGGGAGTCAAATGACACTCCCCAGGCGAGTAGTACCAATACCAAGTGGCGAAGCAGGGTGAGTACAAGTATGCATATAACAAATGATATCAAGTAAGAAATACTCAGGGGACAGATAGGTTAGAGCAGATATGAACAGGTGTGGCATAATAATCATAAAACAGGAAATTCGAATAAAACCAAGGACGAGTAAATCTGATTGTATGGTTTTAGATCACGGTTCTATGGGACTAGTACATCGAAGGAATAATCCAAACAAGGAAACCCTCATCTATATACCTTTATCTCATATCATCGTAATCTAAGCACATACAACCTGAGTTACAAGGTGGTCATAACATAATACTCATAAAACAGGAAATCCGATATAAAGTCCGGAACAAGTAATTATGGTAAGGCACATCACAGATTCATAGCCGTTTAAGTTGCAGGCTTTAGTATGCGTCCCATTCCACATACCTCTACTTACAACTTAAAGAGCCGGTTATTACGACACTTTATTATTACTCGTCTTACCCTGATATCTAGCTATGTGAACTAGCGTCCCAACGCACATAGATCCATATCCGAGTAAAACAAGGTTGTTATTGGAAACTAGCGGGGGTATCAACGAACTATGTTTACAGTGGGTCCCGTACATACCCGGGACCACGGCCCAGGATTGTTCCGTTGCATGGTAACGGAAACCAGCCGCAAGGCTAACAGGAGGGACTTATGTATGCCCTTATCATGATGGTACCAGTAATGAGGGAGCCAGCTCTCCCCTCGGTCCCCTGGAGGCCTACAGGTCAGACCGGAACATGTAGTTGCACAACATTCCTAAAAGCCACTGTAAACACGAACACATATTGATATCCGCATGTTTCCCCCGACCCAATACAAGTTGGTCCTTTTTAGGATTCATTAGTTTAATTATCACTTTACGGGAATAACTGGAACAGGACATGATCAGGAAATCAAGAGTACATAAGTACTATATAGTCAGGTCACTGCATATAAAGCAGGAATACAAGTCACTGATCATGATACAGGATAATAAAGTAAAGTTCCCGTAAAGGTGATAATCACAAGTCAAGTTATCATGCTGGGTGTCAAGTGATAGCATGACAGAATGATGATATTTAATAAACAACCAAGCATATCAAAGGATTGATAATAGTCAGGATAGTCATGGCATAACAAAAAGGGTCTTGCCAAGTAGTGGCATGCCAGGTAGTAGATGATAACCAATCAGTTGGCAAGTGATATACATGTGTTAAATAGAAACATGTAACTGACGGTCTGAGTAATAGCAAGTGGTAACATGGAAGTGACTCAAAGTCCAACGACCACGAAGGGTCGGCCACGCATGGTATACGATAAAGAAGCAAGCATATCATAAGCATGGCACAAGTAAAAATGAAGCTACCATAATACAAGCAATTGCAGGGCGATACATGAATATGAAAATAAGAAGTGAAATAATTATCGTCCCGACGAAATGGGAAACTCAAATAAAGACGAGAGAAGAGCGAGACAACTCGCCTAAATCACAAGCCGAAAGGTCCGAAATCCACGGAACTCGGGATGCGCCATAATATATGATATAAATATGTAGAGTGAAGAGGAGAGAGAAAGAGAGAAGGGAAGATGATGTTTGTCAAGAGACAAGTCAAGTAGTACCAATATGTGATGTAAGTCTAGAGGATAAGGTTCCTATTCAAGAAAGAAATCAACCATAACAGACAGCTAAAGTTAGTCGACTAGGTGGAAAGGGTAGTCGACTAATAGAGGGGTTAGTCGACTAACAGTCTGGTATAGTCGACTAAAACTGGGTTCCAGAGAGTTGGGTTCTGGTTTCAGGAAAAGTTAGTCGACTAGGATGGAAAGAGTAGTCGACTAACAATGATTTCAAGTCGACTAACAGACACTCTAAGTCGACTAAAACTGTGTAACAGAGAGTTGGGTTTCTGATTCAGGAAAAGTTAGTCGACTAGGGTCAAGGGAGTAGTCGACTAATAGAGGTTTCCAGTCGACTAATAAATAACCTAAGTCGACTAAAACTGTGTTCTAGAAAAGGTTACGTTTCAAATAGATGAGTTAGTCGACTAATCCCTAGGTCAAGTCGACTAATCGACTGGAAACAGCACACAGAACAGATTTGTGATGGTTTTGTTTGATGTCAACTAATCATGATTTGAAGACCTAAGTATACATGATATGAAAACATAATTATACTAAGAATTAATCAAATCTTGGTGAAGAAGAACACTCACCAAAAAGAGTACAAGGTGATGGAGTGATGGTGGTAGTGATGGAAGTTGATGATGAAGAAGAAGGTGGGATTAGTGGTTTTGTTGTTGGTGTTGGTGAGAAGAAGTGGTGGCCGGAATTCGGGGGTCTCTCGCCGGCGTCGTGGTGGCCGGAGGCGCCGGCGGAGGTGGTGGAGGTGAAGGAGATGTTGGAGGTTAGGGTTTTGGTGAAGAGAAGAAAGAGAAAGATGAAGTGAAAATGAATAAAGAAAGGAGAAGGAAAAGTATTTATAGTTTTTAGATTTTGTGAAGGAGGTGCAAATAATTAAAAGAGAGGGGGGTTTTTGTAAAGTGGGGAGGTGAGGTGTCTCCTAGCCACACTTGGCCGGCCATGGAAGAGAGAGAAAAAGAGGGCATTTAATGAGGAAGTTGGTGGAAGTGTGTGGAGTTTATTGGAAATTTGAGAGAAAATGGAATTTTAGGAAATTGGAATTCTTGTGGATTGTGGAGGAAGGAAAGAAATAAGGAAAAAGGAAAAAGAAAAAGAAATTAAAAGTAGAAGATATTTTCTTGGACTTAGAAAATAAAATATTGAAAAGACAAATTCCCGGGTTTAAGTCGAGGATGCGGAAAACATTTCGGAAAATACCGAAATCGTCCCGAAATCAAGTATCTTGGAACGACTCGCAAATAATAATCAAAAATCAAGAATATTAATCTAAGAATTATAGTGAAATCCGTTTTAAGAAATACTTTGCAGTTTTAAAACTAAAAATCCCGGAATCAGCTAGCTACCGACTCCGGTGGAATTTTCATAAATTCATAAAATCCTCAGAAAAGTATCTAGGTAGAAAATATGATTTTAAGAAATAATGTCTAAAGGAACTTTTAGAAATTCTAAACCGTTTGTAAACTAAAAATCCGGGAATCGGTCAGCAGCACTGGCCGACACCGGTTTTGAAGATACTTAATTAAATTCAGGAAAATTCCAGAAAATCATATAAAATCTAAAATATAGGAAAATAATATTTGAAACTGAAATCGGTCAAATCTAATTACCGGAAAGACCAAATCAAGTAATACATTAGGATCGGGTCTTCGGTTCAGACTAGGGCTGACTCCGAGTCCACGAATCCAAATTTAAGACAAAACAATCATATAAACAATTCATAATACAAAATAAGTACAGAAGGTAAATCGAAAAATACGATCAAAAATCTGAATACGCAACTAAGTACGTATTCCGGGAGCGGGGTGTTACATTCCATCCACCTTACAAAAAATTGCGTCCTCGCAATTTCGGTAAGGGGTAAAATGAACACAAAGAGGTCAAGGGTGGAATTTATACCAATTAAGATATGAAGCACTATAGGTAGGGCTCTCAGGTCGACTGAACAATAATCATCCTCCGCACTTCCGGCTGTATAAATCTTTAGAATTCCAGTTGTACTGCATATTTGATAGCCCTCCGAGAATAAGCCAGAATACTGAAGATAAAGGAAATCCTGATAGTCCTGAGCATAATAATAAAGAAGACCGATAATTAAGAATCCCGAATACCAGGCACCAATCACTCTGAAAGAATATCCGTAGAGAATTCCGACTGCTGACTTCTGAAAGATAGCCAGATCAGGATCAATCTGGAGAATACCAAGCTTCATAGAATTCGCCGAAGAGGTCACATAATAGCTTCATTCTGAACCAGCCACTATCTCTCTAGTCTAATCATATCTTAAGTTGGCATAAAGGCTTCATAAAACCAAAACAGGGAAAGGATAGGAGGGATTAGGAATCAAAGGAAGGATGGTCAAGAATTAGATAACTCTGCACTTGTAGTTGGAATGTATAACCAAGACTCAAGTATTCCAGTTGCAAATTTCTTTACCATTAATTTGCCCTCTGGACGTACTGAGGAAGTTAGAGCCTAGGCTCTGATACCATCCTGTAACGCCCCGATCCTGACGGATACGGGGACGTCACTGCAACGTATATACGTAGGTCAGAACTACCCTCCCGTATATACGCTAAGCATCAGTACAGACAAGAATCAGAGTACGGAAGCAATGGTGCATTATACATTCCAACGCATGAGTACAATTACAAAGTTATCACCAGAAGTGATCCAATATTACATGAATATTACATCACTGATATGCGCAAATGCGGGAATACATGGAAATGTACATATATGAACAGTATAAAGGACTTGGAAATGTACAAGTATAAACAGAAAAGGGTACTCACGAGTTTATAAAGGAAAACTCGAGAGACCCACAAGGGGGCCTGGAAGGATGGAGCTCTGGATGATCGGCTGGGGATCCACGCTACCGCTGCGCCACTCTGATCCACAACAGGGAGAATCTACACGCTCCAAGCTCCAAGACCTGGACATGAGGATCCAGGGGAGTCAAATGACACTCCCCAGGCGAGTAGTACCAATCCAAGTGGCGAAGCAGGGTGAGTACAAGTATGCATATAACAAATGATATCAAGTAAGAAATACTCAGGGGACAGATAGGTTAGAGCAGATATGAACAGGTGTGGCATAATAATCATAAAACAGGAAATTCGAATAAAACCAAGGACGAGTAAATCTGATTGTATGGTTTTAGATCACGGTTCTATGGGACTAGTACATCGAAGGAATAATCCAAACAAGGAAACCCTCATCTATATACCTTTATCTCATATCATCGTAATCTAAGCACATACAACCTGAGTTACAAGGTGGTCATAACATAATACTCATAAAACAGGAAATCCGATATAAAGTCCGGAACAAGTAATTATGGTAAGGCACATCACAGATTCATAGCCGTTTAAGTTGCAGGCTTTAGTATGCGTCCCATTCCACATACTTCTACTTACAACTTAAAGAGCCGGTTATTACGACACTTTATTATTACTCGTCTTACCCTGATATCTAGCTATGTGAACTAGCGTCCCAACGCACATAGATCCATATCCGAGTAAAACAAGGTTGTTATTGGAAACTAGCGGGGGTATCAACGAACTATGTTTACAGTGGGTCCCGTACATACCCGGGACCACGGCCCAGGATTGTTCCGTTGCATGGTAACGGAAACCAGCCGCAAGGCTAACAGGAGGGACTTATGTATGCCCTTATCATGATGGTACCAGTAATGAGGGAGCCAGCTCTCCCCTCGGTCCCCTGGAGGCCCACAGGTCAGACCGGAACATGTAGTTGCACAACATTCCTAAAAGCCACTGTAAACACGAACACATATTGATATCCGCATGTTTCCCCGACCCAATACAAGTTGGTCCTTTTTAGGATTCATTAGTTTAATTATCACTTTACGGGAATAACTGGAACAGGACATGATCAGGAAATCAGGAGTACATAAGTACTATATAGTCAGGTCACTGCATATAAAGCAGGAATACAAGTCACTGATCATGATACAGGATAATAAAGTAAAGTTCCCGTAAAGGTGATAATCACAAGTCAAGTTATCATGCTGGGTGTCAAGTGATAGCATGACAGAATGATGATATTTAATAAACAACCAAGCATATCAAAGGATTGATAATAGTCAGGATAGTCATGGCATAACAAAAAGGGTCTTGCCAAGTAGTGGCATGCCAGGTAGTAGATGATAACCAATCAGTTGGCAAGTGATATACATGTGTTAAATAGAAACATGTAACTGACGGTCTGAGTAATAGCAAGTGGTAACATGGAAGTGACTCAAAGTCCAACGACCACGAAGGGTCGGCCACGCATGGTATACGATAAAGAAGCAAGCATATCATAAGCATGGCACAAGTAAAAATGAAGCTACCATAATACAAGCAATTGCAGGGCGATACATGAATATGGAAATAAGAAGTGAAATACTTATCGTCCCGACGAAATGGGAAACTCAAATAGAGACGAGAGAAGAGCGAGACAACTCGCCTAAATCACCGAAAAGCCGAAAGGTCCGAAATCCACGGAACTCGGGATGCGCCATAATATATGATATAAATATGTAGAGTGAAGAGGAGAGAGAAAGAGAGAAGGGAAGATGATGTTTGTCAAGAGACAAGTCAAGTAGTACCAATATGTGATGTAAGTCTAGAGGATAAGGTTCCTATTCAAGAAAGAAATCAACCATAACAGACAGCTAAAGTTAGTCGACTAGGTGGAAAGGGTGGTCGACTAATAGAGGGGTTAGTCGACTAACAGTCTGGTATAGTCGACTAAAACTGGGTTCCAGAGAGTTGGGTTCTGGTTTCAGGAAAAGTTAGTCGACTAGGATGGAAAGAGTAGTCGACTAACAATGATTTCAAGTCGACTAACAGACACTCTAAGTCGACTAAAACTGTGTAACAGAGAGTTGGGTTTCTGATTCAGGAAAAGTTAGTCGACTAGGGTCAAGGGAGTAGTCGACTAATAGAGGTTTCCAGTCGACTAATAAATAACCTAAGTCGACTAAAACTGTGTTCTAGAAAAGGTTACGTTTCAAATAGATGAGTTAGTCGACTAATCCCTAGGTCAAGTCGACTAATCGACTGGAAACAGCACACAGAACAGATTTGTGATGGTTTTGTTTGATGTCAACTAATCATGATTTGAAGACCTAAGTATACATGATATGAAAACATAATTATACTAAGAATTAATCAAATCTTGGTGAAGAAGAACACTCACCAAAAAGAGTACAAGGTGATGGAGTGATGGTGGTAGTGATGGAAGTTGATGATGAAGAAGAAGGTGGGATTAGTGGTTTTGTTGTTGGTGTTGGTGAGAAGAAGTGGTGGCCGGAATTCGGGGGTCTCTCGCCGGCGTCGTGGTGGCCGGAGGCGCCGGCGGAGGTGATGGAGGTGAAGGAGATGTTGGAGGTTAGGGTTTTGGTGAAGAGAAGAAAGAGAAAGATGAAGTGAAAATGAATAAAGAAAGGAGAAGGAAAAGTATTTATAGTTTTTAGATTTTGTGAAGGAGGTGCAAATAATTAAAAGAGAGGGGGTTTTTGTAAAGTGGGGAGGTGAGGTGTCTCTCCTAGCCACACTTGGCCGGCCATGGAAGAGAGAGAAAAAGAGGGCATTTAATGAGGAAGTTGGTGGAAGTGTGTGGAGTTTATTGGAAATTTGGGAGAAAATGGAATTTTGGGAAATTGGAATTCTTGTGGATTGTGGAGGAAGGAAAGAAATAAGGAAAAAGGAAAAAGAAAAAGAAATTAAAAGTAGAAGATATTTTCTTGGACTTAGAAAATAAAATATTGAAAAGACAAATTCCCGGGTTTAAGTCGAGGATGCGGAAAACATTTCGGAAAATACCGAAATCGTCCCGAAATCAAGTATCTTGGAACGACTCGCAAATAATAATCAAAAATCAAGAATATTAATCTAAGAATTATAGTGAAATCCGTTTTAAGAAATACTTTGCAGTTTTAAAACTAAAAATCCCGGAATCAGCTAGCTACCGACTCCGGTGGAATTTTCATAAATTCATAAAATCCTCAGAAAAGTATCTAGGTAGAAAATATGATTTTAAGAAATAATGTCTAAAGGAACTTTTAGAAATTCTAAACCGTTTGTAAACTAAAAATCCGGGAATCGGTCAGCAGCACTGGCCGACACCGGTTTTGAAGATACTTAATTAAATTCAGGAAAATTCCAGAAAATCATATAAAATCTAAAATATAGGAAAATAATATTTGAAACTGAAATCGGTCAAATCTAATTACCGGAAAGACCAAATCAAGTAATACATTAGGATCGGGTCTTCGGTTCAGACTAGGGCTGACTCTGAGTCCACGAATCCAAATTTAAGATAAAACAATCATATAAACAATTCATAATACAAAATAAGTACAGAAGGTAAATCGAAAAATACGATCAAAAATCTGAATACGCAACTAAGTACGTATTCCGGGAGCGGGGTGTTACAAGAACATATGGAATCATGCAAAAAACATCCACACAAAATTGACACACGCAAAAACTCATAAGTTTGACACAATCGATGGAATCAAGTGAGGGGAGTCATAAGATCGGGTACCCTAGGAAGTTGGAAATATGATGAACAAGCCATAAGAGATGCACTAAGTAAGTTCATCATCCTAGATGAGCTTCCTTTTAAATTGGTAGAGGGTATCAGATTCATATATTTCATGTCCATAGTGTGCCCTAGATTTCGTATCCCATCCCTTTGGATAGTCCAAAGGGATTGTTATGAGTTTTATTGGAGAGAGAAGACAAATTTGAAGAATTTGTTGAAGGCCACATGTCAAAGGGCGCGTCCCACTACGGACACTTGGACTTCTATACAAAATATCAATTACATGTGTCTCACCGTACATTGGATTGATATTGATTGGAAGTTGAACAAAAGAATTCTCAACTTTGTCCTATTTCTAGCCATAAAGGTGATAAACTCGGCAAAGCGGTAGAGAAGTGTTTAATAGAATGGGAGATTAAGAATGTCTTCACTATCATAATTGATAATGCTAGTTCAAATGATAAAATGCTTCAATACTTGAGAAAGAAGATTAATAATTGGCGTGGTAGTATGTTAGATGAGAAATTTCTTCATATGAGCTGCATTGCACATGTGATTAATCTTGTTGTGAGTGATGGCCTTAAAGATATAGGAGATTCGATTAATCGGATCCGTTGGGCCGTGAGATATATTAGGCAATCTCCATCAAAGCTAGCAAAGTTTAAAACATGTATTGTGACAGAGAAGCTTCTATTTACTTCTTTATGCTTGGATGTGTGTACTAGGTGGAACTCCACCTATTTAATGTTGGCCGCCGCTCAACAATATGAAAAGGTTTTTGATACATTTTTTTAGGAAGATCCAAACTTTCGTACAGAGGAGGATAAGTATAAGCTTCCTACGGAGAATGATTAGGCAAATGCTAGGAGATTGTGCACATTGCTTAAAAAATTCTATGAACTGACATTGCGTGTGTCTGGGTCTTTGTATGTGACAAGCAATACACGTGTTGATGAGATTGATAATGTGCTTGTTGAGCTGAAAAAGTGCATGCAATCAGATGATCTTAATATGCGAAGCATTGCAGTTAAAATGAGGGAGAAATATGATAAGTATTGGGGAATTTGGGAGAACATGAACATGTTGACTTACATTGCGGTGCTTCTTGATCCCTAAAACAAGTTGGAGGTTTTGGGCTATGTTCTTGATGATATATTTGGTAAAGGTGTTGAGGAGAAGAGCAAATTTGTCATAGACACCACAATTGCACTATTTAATGAATATAAGGCCAAATATGGAACTATTAATCAAGAAGGAACGAGTGGGCAATCAACTGATGAAGGTTCAAGTGTTGCTAGCAATCCGACCATTCCTAGTGCAAGAGCACGATACATAAAGAGAAGAAGCATACCCAGTGAGGAGATACAATCGGAGTTAGAAAGGTATCTAAGTGAAGCAAGAGAATGTGAAAGTCCTAATTTTGACATTCTTCGTTATTGGAAAGTCAATAGTGAAAGGTTTACATCCTCTCTAAAATGGCTCGTGATGTGTTGGCTATTCCTATCTCTACGGTGGCTTCCGAATCCGCATTTAGTACTGGTGAACGAGTATTTAATCCATTTAGGAGCTCCTTGACTCCTATAATTGTACAATGTCTTATTTGTACCGTGAATTACTTCGGTCTACCATGGTAACACAAAAAAGGACAAGTGTTGAAGAAGATTTGGATGAACTTGAGAAGTTGGATATAGGTATGCATTTGTATAAAATGAAATCTCTTTGAATTTTGATTTTCTTTTTTTTAAGGTGTTAATATTGTTTTGATTATATTTTGTTTTACCTCTTTCTTTTTCAGATTTAGGGAAGCTTGTGATTGAGCTCACAGTTACAAGCTTGTGATTGAGCTCACAGTTAAAGGAGATGATAGTGATCTTGACCTTGATTTGGGTATAATCTATTTTGTCCTTGTACCTCTCTCTTTCATGCATGCTAGTAAGTGAAGAACATAGTTTGGATTTGAATTTTTAATGTTCATGTTGCTATATTTATGTCTATGGTGTTTTAGTTAAGATCAGATAATATGACTCCTATCTACGCTCTTGATTTCTTTTTAGACACATTTTGGAGATAAGAGGCTTGACACTTAAAAGAATGGAATACAAAAAAAGAATTCTTTTGCCTCTTATCAGGTTATTTTACAGCTTACATGCAATCTCATGTTCATCATTGCCAAATCATTTTATAATCCTTCCTCAAAAATCTTCATATTTCGCTCTCCCATACATAATAGTATAACACTTTCACTTACTCAGCCTTTTGCGTGAAATATGTTTTTTAATTTGTATTGTTCTTCATAAATCTTATTCTCTCTATTAGAGCAAGCTCCTTAATTGGCATTCTAATCCGGTTAAGAGTCCAAATTTATGCATGCAATTGGCACATTTTTTTTTGCTTTTTTTGTGGCTCTGTGATAGTGTGGCTATGCGTAATATGAGAACTGAGGAGAAGGATATGAAGAGGATAAAAGATGTCTTCTTCAAATCATCTGCTCGACCACATTTCATCATCACGTTCACACTAGGCTGAAGCGTTCAGGTACTCTCCAAAACTTTCCTACTTTATGATATTGTAACATTTAACATTTCTCTATGTTGATCATATTCTTGTCTATTCAACCCTTTTCTTTTCTTAAACTAAATGAAATATTGAGAAAGCTACACTTTTAATTATTATTCTATTGCTTGCATTCTACTTATGCTAAAAACTTTTTTCAATGGAAACTTTTGTCATTGTTGGATTTTATAAGATATATGATATATCTTCTAAATAAAAGTATAAATAGTTGTTTTTCGAATAGTAAATTGATGGCCTATTTGATTAAGATTGAGATGTGATTATAATTTATGATATTTGACTACTAGTTTCCTAACCGAAAAAACCGAAAAAAAAACGAACCGAACCGACCGAACTAGTTCAATAAAGCATGCTCCATAAATGTTAAACTATGAAGGACTACGTTTTTATTGATACTGAAAAGAAGTTAAAAATAAAAATAAAAATACAATTACATAGAACCATGACCAATCATCACCTTATATGGACCCTATATAAAATCAAATCCTACTCAAACTATCACTTGTAATACCACTCAGGCTATATAAGACTCCAAATATTATTAGGACTCTATAACTAAATAACTCTATAGTTAATTAATCATATGTTATTATATATAACATCCCCTACAAACTCCCGGTACTATGACATTGAGAGTTTTTCTAACTATAAACTATATAAATAAAAAAGAAAAACTTAAAAACAAATGTGGAAAATGTTGAAGTGCCAAAAACATATTGTGAATTGCTGATGCAGAACTAATAGTTATTGATGTAGATGTAGATTTATTGATGTCAACCAAACCAAACTAATCTGAATCTGAACCGAACCAAAAATTTAAATAGAACTGACAAAAATCAAATGAGAGCTGAACAAGAAACTTAAACCAAAAACCTGACCGAAGTCAAACAACAATCCTTTCGATCCTTCCTTGGGATCTAATAATACCACTCTCCAAATCCTCCCCTGAGATTTGACAAGCACAAGAAAACTCAAACCATAATGTTATTTTTTTTATCCTTCTTGGGATATAATCGAATCTCATCACCCCTTGTGATTTAATCACATAAACTACCGTCCCCTAGGACTAGCAGAAAGCATTAGCAAACACAATAGTCAAAGACGGCAAAACTATACTCACGTTGTCACTAATTAGTCATTGGAATTAGAATTCTTCATTGATAGGATTCTCGCAATCAACTTTGTTTAGACATGGCGAGGTCGAAATCAAGTTGGTGATCAACAGTATGTAGAAGATGAAGGAGAAGAAAATCGGATTAGGGTTATTAGAGTATAGGAGCGTAACACGCTATTGTAATGTTGTTCTCTTTCTTTTTTCTAATGTCACAATTCAAAAGAGTAGATGGGAAATTGCAATTAGAAGAGAGATTAGGGTTAGAAAGAGTTTTGGGAGAAAGAAAGAAAGAAAGAGATGAAAGCTTAATCATACATCATGGTTTTAATATCACGTTAAATTATGAAGGACTACATCTTTATTTATACTTGGTAAATATCACAAAAATCATAGTTATATATAACTATGACCAATCATCTCCTTAGATTATTTCTTTATATAGGCCACATAGAAAACTAAAATCTACTCAAGCACTAATACTATTTGGACTCTAAAAGAGTCCAATTATCATCAAGATTTCATAACTAAATAACCATTTTAATTAATTAATTACGTACTATATCAAATAGTAAGCATAGGAGGATTCACAAGATCTCTACTATTAGAAGAAACTTGTGAATTTTTGTCATCTAAAAAAATTTAGAAGATACTCATGAATTTTTTCTTAGAACAGGAGTGGAACATTAGTGCGATGGAGAAGATGGTACGGAAATGGTGTTGACAGAGAGGATGGTGGCAAAAAAATGGTAGAGATGGAGAGAAATGTGGTCATGGTAATGAAAGGTGCTATGAGACTATGAGAGACAACGACAAGGGAGGATGGGACAAAGAGTAGATGACATGGTGAGCTGTTTCCTAGGAAGCAGAAATACTTTCAACACGTATTAAATACTAGCATGACACTCGTCCGATACATATCAAACATGTTAGAACAGTGCTGGATTTAGAAAAACCAAAGCCAGAGCCATGACAAAAATTTACGGAAAATATAAAATTTGCATATCAAACACCTCGAAGCCATATGATGTTTAAACAAACATAAAAAGACAGCCTTTTACATAATTGGGATACTAGTTTATCAAAACCTAAGTGTGATGGCCATCATAAACTTGTAGGCTTGTATACGTTTGGAGTTTAGATTTCTTTCATTGATACTATAACTTGATAAGATATGGATTGAATTCATTAAGTTTTTTTTCTCTCTTACTTAAAACAACTTGTTCTGATCACTCTGGTTATAATGTCCATATATACACACACACAAATGGACACATATGTATTCATTGTTAATGCATTCCTCTTGTTAAACTCTTGATTCGCTAGTTTCAAATTAGGAGTCCTTATTCTATTCTTTGTTTTAGTAGGAGTTTTTATATCTTTAGAAGTCCTACTCAGATCATGAGTTATATTTGTAATTGCATATAAATAATAATATTGAGAGAGAGAATTAACTCGAAAACTTTTCCTCTCAAATTCTGATATGGTATTAGAGTAAAAAACCTAATCCTAGCCGTTATCCGTCTACACCAACTTCTTCTTATCTTCTTCTTCTTTTCTTTTTCTTTTTTTAGATCTAGTGAGTTGAATCTAGATCTAAAAAAAGGTTATTCACGATGAACATAACAGTAAAAGCAAAAAAAAATTATCTAAAACCCTAGCCTCTTTTTTGCTATTGCCACCACAAAATTCTCTTTCCCTGGAACTTGCCGCCACCACATCTCCTCTCCCTGCATATTTGACCTCGTTAAGGCCACGCTACATGTTCGTGACCTCATCGAGGTCCTGCTACTCCTTCGTACGTGCTGATGACCTCTTGATGCTCCTATAGACGTTATCGAGGCCATCTATCTTTTCTATTGTAATCTACTGTCTTGCTTGAACATTGTTGTTGACGTTCTCAGTGACTACTGCTGCCTATCTACCTATCTGCTAGTGTTTGTCTAACTACTAACTACAATGTCTTTTGAAGACATCAAGCACACCATCAATTCCATGGCATCAAAACAGTTCTTTGCTACAACTGTAAAACTCAATGGTACTAACTATTTTCTCTGGGCCCAGTCCTTCATCTTTTCATTGGTTCAAAAAAATTGAAGAATCTTACAAAGCATCTTCAAACAAAGAGTATTCCTACCTATAATGATTGGGTGACTAGTGCCTATAGCGTGATGACATGACTACTCAGCAGTATGGATAAGAAGGTAAGTACAATTATCATGTTATTGAAAACTGTCAAAAAAATATGAGATATTTTGAAAGAGATGTATGCCAAAGAGAAATATTTTTCATGTTGCTAATCTATATAAGAAGTTATTCTCACTATGACGGGCACTATCTGACTACTACTCTGAGTTGAAAGAGACTATTAATGAGCTGGATTTCTATCATCCCTTGGTACTAGATCTGAAGGTGATTCAGCGGTATCGTGATGAGTTAGTAGTAGCTAAGTTTCTCTCTGGATTGGACACTTCTTTAGGCAACCAAGTTCAATGATAAATTCTTAGAGGTGATATAGTTCCTTCTCTCTACCACCCTATCTTGAGTTTGTTGTGTTCTTATGGGAGGTGATTTTTTTCCTATAGTGTATCTTTGAGTGTTGAGAGCTCTGACGTGGTAACTGAAGGTCGTGACAGAGGTGGAGGACGTGGTCGTGGTCGTGGCCATAATTCAGGGGGAGAACATGGACACGAAAATACATGTCCACATCGTTATGCTCACTGTGATAGACGCTATCATACATTATTACATAAGTGCTAGATAAGTTTGGTAAACCTGAGTGGAATCAGTTTGCTAATTCTATATATTCTATAACTGCTACCTCCTCTACTACTGCTTTTACTTTTACTGTACAGATTTCTCAATCAGACTATGAGCGTTTCTTTCAACTATAGAATGCTCAGACATTTCGATCACCTTATCTTGCATGGATCTGCTTCAGGAAGGAGTGCATTTATTACGTCCTCTGATAAGCCTTGGGTATTAGATTTAAGAGCTTTCATTCATATGACAAGTATCAAAGGAAAATTTTCACTCTTTTTTCTAATATTCCTCCTGTTAATATTGAGGATGGTACATCTTTCAATGTTCGTGGAAAAAGAGTTGTTCATACTACCTCTTTTTTGTCACTAAGTGATGCCTTATTTGGTCCTAAATTCCCTATCAGTCTATTATTTATTAACAAAATTACAACATAAAATCATTGATATGCAATTTTTTTACCCTTCCTATCGCGTGTTTCAAGATCTACAGACTGAGATGAAGATTGGTTCAGGTTGCGAATATAGCTACCTCTATTATTTGGATGATGGTACACTTCACTCTAGTTTAGCTATTATTTCTTGCTACTAAACTCTACTAAAATGGCACCATAGGTTGGGACATCCTTCTTCGTAAAAGTTACATCAAGTATTGCCTATTGAGTCTTCTATTACTACTTTAGAATGTAAATCTTATCAGCTAGAAAAGCAATATTGTGCTTCCTACCCTAATCGTGTCAATAATAAGAATAGTTCTATTTTTTATCTAGTCCACTCTGATGTTTAGGGTTTGTGTCGAATTACTTTTATGTTCAATTTTAGTATTATTTAAGTTTTTGTGGATGATTATTCTAGGATGTCTAACATATATTTGCTGAAAAAAGGACTCAGGTTCTTAATGTTATTAAAGATTTTATCTGTGAAATAAAAACTCAAATTTTATTACTATTCGTGTTTTGCGTATTGGTAATGCTCTTTGTTATACTTAAAAAGAAGTTTTTCATTTTTGTGCATCTCATGGTATTTTACACTAGATTACTTGTCCACACACTTCATAGCAGAATGGGGTAGCTGAAAAAAAACTGAAATACCTCTTAGATGTAGCTCACATCTTATTGATTCACATACATGTACCTAAAAATTTCTGGGCTAAAATTATTCTCTGTGCTCGTCATTTAATAAATAGAATGCTCTTTTTGGTAATTCATGATAAAAATATAAACCTACCTTTTCTACAGTTCTTTGTGTGTTTGGTTCTACTTGTTTTGTTGAAAATCTTCAACCTAAATTGAGAAAGTTAGAATCTAGATATATAAAATGTGTATTTGATAGTTATTCACGAACTCAGATCTAGATGACTCCTAACTTTAGATTATCTATAGGTGGTATATTGCAGATCTTAACTATAACTTAATCGGCCAGGTAGGTGGCAAGATTAGTGGGAGATATCTATCAAGACAAGCCTAATTATACCAAACCAACAACCTTCGAGGTTTCGCCTCTCAATCGCCTGCCTAGTCACCGATTTGACACGAGCTAATTTCTAACAACTTCCTCCTTTTGTCAATCTCCTAGTGAGTCTGATTAATCTTAGGGCTAACGTCTAATTAATTTTAAATTAAGGTTAGATTGTGAGTACTAGGAAGATGGTTTGTGGGCTAAGGAAGGGTAATGACATCGGGTTTTGCTTATGTGTACAAGCAAAATTGGAAATAATTCACTCAAAAGCAGTAAATCAACCAAGATGCTGCCTAGTCTATATGCAATGTGAACGTACCTGGTCTCTAACACTCTTCAATAAAAATTAAAGAATTTAAATAGACACGTGACTAAGATGCAAGAGTCTAAATTTTTTAAGTTAATTAACTAATAGGTTATTGTTAATTTATTAGAAATATGTAGAGTTATCAAACAGGGAACTATCAACTGCAGTAACTAATTTAAGCAATTCCAAGCAGTCCTGCATAAAAATAGGTCAGTGGTCAACTCAAGAGGCTGCGTTTGCTGACTTTTGCCGCGTTTGCGTGGCCTTCTTGAGGGTCTAGGCACTTTGCTAAAAATACAGAGTCCCACAACTACTTATATGTCCTTAAGTGTAATTTATTTCCCTGTTCTTCAAACCTGCACAAAAAAATAGAGAAATTAGGGTTTAGTAAACAAAGAGAACTGTACTGTTCTCTCTCCGACAACGACGCTAAAATTTTAATTGACAAAAAAAGAGAGTACAAAGTAAAAGGTTAAGGTTAAGAGATTTCTCTATTTTCTCGCAATTAATCCGCTGTAGCAAGAGCTAAACGGTTCAATCCGCCGGGAGAGATGTGATGCAACCTTTTCAATACGTTCTCTCTGTGTAAAACTTGAAAAGAAAAGATGATGGTATTAAAAGAGTCGATTTAAATAGAAAGAGGGATCATAACCCACTAATCATTTACCATAACCAAGCACTAGTCTTTTGAGAATAAATATCATATTGAACCTATAAAGATTAACCCTAGAGTGCTGTTTCAAATTGAAGAAAGAAAAGTAAGATAGAAAGTAAACTCTAATTAAAGTACACTAAATAAAATTGAACATTAGTTTATCAAAGTCCCAAAGTATAGCATAAGAAAAGTTATTTTAGACTTAATATTAAGTTATCAAAGTATCTAAGTATAAACTAAGAATAACTATTAAATAGTATATTCTAAAGCTAGTTTAACTTAATTCGTCACTAATCTTCAAGAATTATTAACTGATCCTAGGGTTTCAAATAGGCATAGAGTTCAATCACTTTATCTTATAGAACTAGATTTTAATTGTTGGAGAGATTAGCAAGCCGCGAGAGAATTAGTTACTCATATTCATGGTGGAATTAAGCATGATATTTAAAAGTTACATAGGAGGAAAGTAAACTAGAATTGTAGAACACAAATAAAAATAGTAAAACGAGATATGAAAGAGAATAAGAACCTTTATTGAATTTGTCACCAATCTAGTATAAAAGCCTTCTCCTCTTTACAAATCTTCTTCATAGTAGGAAAACTAGAAAATACAATGAAAATTCGAAAAGAAAAGATGATCTAAAGAAAATCTTAAACTTGATTTCTGAGATGCCTCTCCTCTGTTGCTTTTCAAGGATATTTATAGGGGATTCTAGCAGTAGAGTCCTTGTAGAATACTCCCCACAAACCTCCATGCAAGCGGTCACAAAAACACGACATTTCGCGACAAAAAAAAGGAGCTGCGACACTTTTGAAGGGTCAGGGCACGCGCTTTGGCGCGTGGCTTCAGCTCGTCCATCCATCTGAAGATCTATCCTTAAAGTTCTTATTTGAGTTCTAAAATTTTAAATAATCTCATTTTCTAGATAACTTAGAAAACATGTTATCTGTAAATCCGAATTTTAAACTTAAATTCTCTCCTTTATCTTTGACTTGGGATCAAGCAACTTAATTTAATTTGACTTTCTCCTTTATTTCTGATTTATCTGAATTAACATGGGCTTGATGGGCTCTTGGGCTTCTCTTTAACTTATGGGCTCTTTTCTTTTCTCTTTTTAATTAATGAGGTCTGCATATTACTAAATAATAAAATGATTAAATATCAGTGCTTTATAAAAAATAAACATAAAAATGTGACTAAAAAAATGCATTTTTGATAAACAGCATACACATAGTTGTTCGGTTGTTTTTAGGTTCTGAGTTGCCAACCTAAAACTTAAGAACTTGTAATTTTAAATTCTTTTTGCGTTGTGTTTTCATGCCTGAGTTGGCAAATAAATGTTGCATCTAATAATTATTTCATACAAGATCCACACATAAACTAAAAGCCTCTTTATCAAGATCAAAGGGAAGAAAAGTTTAGGCATATCTGATTTCATAACGAAAGAGATGCCGAAGGTAGCACAATCTCGAGGACGCCAGAGTTGAGGAAGGAGATTGTTCTCTCCAGCCATCAAATTCTCTTCTTGATCCTTTGAGAAGATGAGAGACCTCCAAAAGAGAGATTAAATCATGATGATTGGTTGTGAAGAGGGAATCCTACCCATGATATATATAGCATCAAGAAATTCTAGTTCAACTCATCATAAATTTAGACCCTTGATTGATAACACGAGTTTCACACGTGTAGAAGAGTCCCACTTCTTAATTTAAATACACTCATGGTTAAATGTAAATGAAACTTGTCTAGACTCGAACCATTAGGCTTGATAATTCTTTATTGGGTTCAACAACATAGGCTTATAGAGACAGGTGTATAAATCCAATTAGACTTGTGTAGGCCCAAATTAATTTAGACTTTATCCAAATAAGTCTAACAATCTCTCACTTGGGCCAAATAAGTCATACTGAAAGGTTGTTATACCTAACTTTATGGTACTAAAACTTTAATCGTTAATAAATCACGTTTCAAAACAATCTGGTCCATTAACTGTCCTGCCACCGAACATGGCAATCATTACCTTTTAAACATAATCGATGTAGGACCATCCACATCACAAGTTTCATAACCCTTAATGACATAGATCAAATGTGGACGTGTGGTATAGAAATTTCTCTGATCAAATAAGGTACAATTCAACCAAGTTTTCTCTTTATGGCTCCAATGAGTCTAGCTGCTAATTCAACAAACTCAAATGCACAAAAGTAGACTTTAAGAAAAGTAGTTATAACTTTATTTATCAAAATCAACAAATATACATAAAGTGCGCTTAGAAATAATATATGCCACATAAAATTGTCTACTCGTACTAAACTAGGATATCATCATGACTAGCCATACTCATATGAGCAATATGCTCTAAGAAGACTTTAGATAGAAGTCCTTTAATGAGTGAATCTATAATGTTAAAAATAGTATTAACACTACCAACAGACACAATGTGATTTCAAACTTTATCATTGATGACAAGAAACTTGATGTCGATATGCTTCGACTTTGCTAAACTCTTATCACTATTGCAGTAGAGCTCTATACCTCTTATTGTCGCAGTGTAGCTGTAATAACTTTTCGACTAAATCCACATCTTCTTATAATCAGAAGAATGTAATCTGAAATGGACTTCCTATTGTCGATACATCCAGCATAATCTGAATCTGTGTATCCGATCAGCTGCAACTGATCAGAATTCATGTAGTCTTCTGTAGATATTACATTACCTTGTTGGCAGTCTTCCAGCGACCCTGTAAAGCCTCGATCCAACGAGTACGAAGACATTACTGTGACATACATACATCTGTCAAAAATACCCACATATATACGCTAAGCATTAGTACATGCAAGAATCAGAGTTCGAAAATACGTGGTGCCTTATACATTCTAACATATTAGTACAATTATAAAGTTATCACAGGATGTGTCACAATATTACAAGAATATTACATTACCGATAGGCGCAAATGCGAGATTACAAAGAGATATATAAGTATGAACAGTACAAAAGGCGTTCACGAGTCATAAAAAGAAAACTCGAGAGTCGAGCAGGGGGCCTGGAAGGATAGGGTCTCAGACGGTCTGCCGATGATCCACGTTTCCTCTGCGCATTTTTAATCAGTAACCACAAGAGTCCACAAGCTTCAAGCTTCGGGATATGGACATGCAGATCCAGAGAGTCAGAAACTCTCCAATGAGTGGTATGGTGAATGCCAAGCGGCGTGGAACAAGCACACCTGTATCGATAAATCTGAATCAAAAGCATGCGTTGAAAACTGTGTCGTGAGCATACACATATGGACATAAAAAAGGCATCAAGTGATGAGATGTACATAAGCGACAAAACTAGTTATACGGGCTTAGTAGATAGATTCAGGAGATTGATACCTCGAGGGGATAAACCAAACAAGGAAACCCTCGTCTATATACCATATACCTCATATCTCTATCGACTGAGTACGCATAACCCGAGCTGTCAACAATAACAGCTGAAGAGAACAGTATGAATCATCAGGAAGCAGTAATTATACAGTAACTAAAATATCTGTATGAACCAAGAATAAGCAAGTCTGGAGGTTAAGTATAATAGAACAAGTATAATGTCAAGCAAGAGGCAGGCTGTGTACAATATGGTAACAACAGGAGATCAGTGGAGTAGGACACAGGTGGTAAAATCAGGAATATAATAATAATGAAATCAAAAATCTAAATTAAAATCTAATGAAAGCAAATACGGCAAAACTAGTAGTACAATCCATATTACAGTTTCATGAGATAAGTACGTTGAAGGAATAATCTAAATAAGGAAACCCTCATCTATATATCGTATATCTCATGATACCGTAATCTGAATGTATACAACCCGAATTGCAAAGCATTAGAACGAATTATTAATTAGCACTTTATTATTAGTAATCATCTGACCCATATATCTAAGTATGTGGCCTAGCGTCCGACGCACATACATCCATATATAAGTAAGCCGAGATTGTTATTGAAACTAACGATGAAACAATGGGTTATGTTATAGTGGGTCCCGTACATACTCGGGACCACGTCCCAGGATGTTTCGGTGCTGACCCAGAACCTGCCACTAGGCAAACAAGAGATGGGTCTTATACTATGCCCATTCAGGAATGTAACAGGAGTAAGGAGTTAGCGCTCCCCTCGGACACCTGAAGGCCATCAGGTAGATTCAGAAGTTTTAGTTGCACAACTGTAAACATATTCACCACTTGAAATCCATCAGTTTTCCCTTACCCGATGTAGGGTTGACACTCAAAAAAGACAAAACTCCCATACAACTCTTCAACCAGTCTGAACAGTATCTAACTTGTCGATGTTTACAAAAGACAAGTCATAAACAAGCTGATAACCAGTTCTATCTACCTTTAGGGACAGTAGAAACTTGGACCCCGCTGGTTTAGTGAAGTAGAGAGCATACCTTACTGCTTTTGAAGAGGCCTAGGCAGGTCTATGAGGTTAGCTCAATACTTAACTTCACATGAGCCCAAAGGGACAAGCTTCTCATGAAGCTTATAGCCTTGCCAAAGGCTAAATTTATAGCTTCGCATGAAGCTTTACAGTAGGCTAACTCCTATCTCCGCCTGAGGCTAATGCAAGCTTCGCCTGAAGCTTTTCTTGTGAGCTTCGCTTGAAGCTATTCATAGCTCTGCAAAGGGCTAATCTTAGCTTCACTGCTAACTACAGTCTCGCTCGAGGTTAATACAAGCTTCGCTTGAAGCTTTTCTTGGGAGCTTAGCTTTGCCTGAAGCTAACTATAGCTTCGCCTGAAGCTTTCTTATAGCATCACTTAAGAAGCTGTGCTAGCCTCAAGCGAAGCTAATCCCACATTCGCTTGAAGCTTCCTGCGCCCCTATGAGAGGGTTTATCAGGTCAGTATTTAACCTAGTCTTTAGTAGGCTAACCCCACAACGTTAGTGGGGTTAATGCCAGTTTATGTGGGCGGTTACACCCGCCCACTTCACCCCACGTTAAGTGGAGAAGGCCAGGTCAGAAGGCCCACTTTAGGCTCACGAAAGCCTGCCTAGCCCATAAAAGGCTTGTATTTAGCTTCTCATAAAGCATTATAGCCTCGCGCGAGGCTCAGAATAGCTTCTGGCCCGAGGCCAACTGACAGTTATCAGTCTTTGCTAAATTCTAGAGGCAATTACACCCCTCAAGAGCCTATAAATAGCTCACTCTTGGCATGAGCTTGGGGTAGACAAGTTGAAGACAGAAGAGAGAGGACAAAAAGAGGCTAACTTCCCTTTTGCTTCCAAGAAATTCAGAGAGTTATTTCTCTAAATTCAGGGTGTCAATACCCTAAGACCTTCTTCTCTCAAGGAATCTCTGGAACCAGGTAAGAGAGAATTCCTTAAGACTCCATCGATCACATCGTCAATGGAACAAAGTGGTCGCGCGCTGATCAGACTTCCATTGACACACTTCCTCAGAATCTCAGAAGAGATATTTATAATTTTTCTTTTTGATTACTTGTAATTTTCTCTTCACCATTTGTTAGTTTCCCCAATAGCTATCAATGGAAAATAAGATGGCGACTCCGATGGGAATTTACTTCTCCACTATTGAGAACCAGGTGCCGCAATGCGACGTTGATCTACTGCAGAGACCCTAGTTATTCACTTTAATCAAGAGAAGTTTGAACAACTTCTCTCTCGGGGTAGCACAAGTCCCCTACATGTGCGCAAGTAGAGGAAGGTCAGTGTAACCAGAGCATCTTTGGCTACCTCCTGGGAACAGGTCTCTATTCAGATAAAAAGGTTCTTTGTGACCCTGTTACAACCTCATACGAGGCTAAATAGGCTCCACGTGAGCCTAAACAAGCTCTGCTCAAGCCTAAACAGGCTCTACGCTAGCCTCTCAGTTTCAACAGAGACTAACTTAGCCCTGCGCCCATGTGTTAACATTGGGCGCTTGGCTATGAAGGTTTCCTGTGAATCTAAAACAGCCTCTACCAAGGCTACGTGGGTTGCAAAATCCATCACCTCTTCTCTTGGTCCAGCTTCATGCAAAGCTAAGATAGTCTTGGATCACGAGACTACCTCAGCTCCTCGCAGAGCTAAGTCTCGCCTATCATGCGAGGTTAAAGCCAAAGCACTCTGTGCTAACAGCAAGGCAGCACCGCTTGCATCAATAACACTGCTGGGCAGTGCTGAACCCGCCGCGTGCGAGGCTAACACTAAAGCACCTTTGCGTACTAATAACGTTGCTGATTCAGCGACGCTCCCACTGACAGCACCAAGTGCTAAAAATCTCTGCCGCGAGGATAGAAATAAAGCACCATTGAGTGCTAACAGCGAGGCATTCTAACTTCGCTTGACGGAAAAGCTTTGCATAGCAAAGCTAAGTTTGCCTTTAAGGGCAGAACTTAGGCAGTAGCTTTGCCTTGCGACGCTACTCCTTCAGGCGAAGCTATCCTAGCCCCGCCATAGCCAAGAAGAAAGCCATTAAGGCTAAGTCTAAGGCTTCTCAGCCCAAAGGGACTAACTTCTAATCTCCTCAAGTCTCTGTATTGGATCGGTTAGGTCCAGTTAAGACAGACTTGAGAGACTATCTGAGCAACAAGCGAAAGCTTCACTCTGAGGAACCTGTTCACATCTCGCCGTCCCAGTACAGACGAGTATGGTGTCAACTTGTGACAGTGTACTCTGTCCATTGTTGCTTGAGGAAAGTCCCCACAACCTTTACTCCAAGTCATCAATCGGTATTCAACCAGTTATCGGCACAAACTTCTGAGAAGTCTGCGTCTTGAAAGAAGGTAACAAAGACAATTCATCTTGCAGCTACCTCTGTTAACATGATAAACAGAGGGAGGTATCTTTTTCGATCTCGAAGATGAAGACGAAGAACCTTCATTCCTCCATCCAGATCCACAGACTCTGACTATAGCCCCGACTTAAGTCAGGTTCTGGTGGAATAACAAGGTGCCTTCCAGGGTACTCGCTCTAGGGTAGCAATACCCTATGATTATGGACAACCTTCTTCATCAATGGGAGCCGAGTCACCTGCACCATTGAGGAAGCTTTTCCAGTGGTCCGATGACGAGGAAGCCAGTGGGTACGCCTCTTTAGCTACTATCAGCTCGGGGTGAACGGGGCTTGTGTCTGCTAACATGACCGACAACAATAATGATGATCTTCGTCGGCGAATGGAAGCACAAGAGCGGACTTTCAAGGCTCAGGAAGAAGCTTTGGACAACATCCAGCAGATATTAGCTCAGCTCTAGATCAACCGGAATACCAATGACACCAGTAGAAATCATAATGAAGAGGAGCATAACGTCGATGCCAAGGTCATTAAGGGCATAGCTTAGATTGCATCTCTTGCCCAGAGCGATGAACTGAAGAAGGTAGGGATGACTTGTCCTTACCCACTGAGTGAGATTCAGTACCATACCCACTAAAGTTCAAGCCACCTACATTGTACACGCACGACGATAAAAGATCACCCAACTAGCATATCTATTACTTCTGGTCCCAAACCGGTAATGTAATAGCTAACAATGCCATCATGGCTAGACTATTCATCGGCACCCTTAAGGGGGTAGCCTTTAATTAGATTAGGAGCCTGCCCAAATGAACTCTTGGATTGACTTCGAAACCTGGTTCCTCTCTCGATTCTACGAGGACAACACCGAGGTGACTATGGACAAGGTCCTCTCAACGGTCTAGAAAAGGAGAGTCTGTGCGATAATACATTAAGAGATTCTGCAACCTTTCTCTCATGTACGCTGCAGGCATACCATTACCTATATTACTCCAGACATGCCTGCATAACTTACTCGACAAAGTGAAAGTTTATATGGGAGCTGTTAAAGCCCATACATGGAAAGAGCTTGTTGAACAAGCTGAGAGAGCCAAAAAAATAGGCTAAGAATGAGCCCTCAGTCCCTAAGAAACACTAAGGGGCGTGATGTAGCCCAGTCTTATTAATCAAAGGGGAAGGAAACCATGGCCTTTGAGCTATCAAGGATAGCTCAACCAAAACAGAAAGCAACACCAATGGCAATCATAAATTCAAATTCCCACCAAAGGTGTACTCCTTTAAAGATGAACAGGTGATGACAATCTTTCACTTACTGCACAAGGGTAACAAGCTCAAGTTACCTAAAGCTCGGTGACCTAATAAAGTGGGGCGTACAAATGATCTTAATATCTACCTCTTTCATAGGATGATTCATAGGATGATGCATCACCCTACCAGTATATGCTATGTCCTCAAGGATAAGATCCAAGTCTTGGTAGATGCTGGAGTTCTGACTCTCAAGTCAGAACAAAAGAAAGTCACCGCCAATATGGTGACTCTTAATTTCGGGACACTCCCGAAGATAACTGCCCAAAACGGATTGGCCCCAATCCTTAAGGTAAGATTGGATGTCATCAACCCTATGGCTGAATAGCAAAAAGTCAAGGGCCTCATTCTAATCACGACAGAATCTGGAGAGATCATGTGGGTCTACCCAGATATTGTCCAAGATGAGCAATAGCAAGCCCAAGCTCAAAGGCAAGTCACGTAACGCCATCTCTCTCGCAAGAGATGTCAACTCTGTGACTATAACTTCTCTTACCGTCTCAGAAGAAGAGAAGCTTCCCTTAGCAGTATAGCCTTTCACATCATAGCCGGTGGGTAAACGTTCTGATAAATAGTACTTGCGGCAATACGATCAGACACCTGACGGAGCACCCCAACCAACGACGTCAACCGTTGCACCAGTCAGGCCCCAGTGCCAAGGGACAAAGAAAAGTAGAAGGAAATTCGCTTTGACGAACCCTTGAAGAAGAATCCCTCCAGAGGACTCAATGCTCCTTTTCCCTTTGACATATTGGCACAATTAGCCAATATCCCAACTCGTATTACCCTGCACGAGCTACTCCGCCTCTCGAAGAAAATGAGAGAGGCACTTAGGGATGCTCTTACTGATTCAGAATCATTTTTGACACAAATTCCCATCCCTCCAAAAGAAGATGGAGCTTCATGCCCCCGATGTCATCTAGTACAACAACAGGTACCATGCATTACCTCCACTCCTGAGGATATGCTCCTCAAAGACAACCAACTCGACAAACCCGTGTATGATACACATATCGAGAGAATACAAGTTGATTCAGGGTCTGTTCTAAGTATTATCCCCAAGAGACTGCTTTATTTTATCGGCATCTCGTTGAGCAGGTTGTCAACCACAACTACGGCCATATATAGCTTCAACGCCGGGAGTAGTCATCTTTTGGGTAAGATTCGTCTTCAGAGTCAAATTAGAGACTTGGAATCAGAAGTGATGTCTTACATCATTGACGCTGACACGTCCTACAACCTCTTACTTGGATGACCTTGGATCCATGCTAATTGGATTGTGCCTTCCACACTTTATCGATGCTTAAAATATGTGGATGATAAGGCGATGGTCAGGACGGGATTCGCCGAAATGCAGCCATTCAAAGGGGAGGACTACTTCACTGATTCTTTTCTTTATAGAGAGAATGGTAAAGTAGTGAAAAAATTGTTGCCTGATAATATCGATAGTGGCAATGAAGCGGACTCAGAATCAAGTGAAGAACTAAAGGTTTCTTTTGATGAAGAACCAACTGTAGCATATCTGAATGATCCTGATTGTAATAATTCCACCGACAATGGCGACGAATGGGTGCTTAAGGAAAATATCAATTTTAATTATTCCTTGTGTTATGATGATGCAAATAGTCCTATTGACATGAGTCCTCTGCACATGCCCTTGCCTGTCAATGACATGCATGTATATAGAAGAGAATGGTGGGTCTGTATTTGTAGTTTCATCTTCTAAGAAGGACCAATCCCCAATTATATTTGGCAGAGTTCGACATTGGATTACTACATCTAATGATTCGGACGAAGACTTGGGCCCCACAATTCTTTCACTATGCATGATCAGTGCACTATATGATGAAAGGAATGGGATACGACTTACGTCGTGGTGAAGGCCTGAACTTTGGAAAGGGACGACGCATTCCTCTACAACAATTCGTACCAAAAGGAAAGCCTGCCAACTACTGCGATCAGACTCACAGGGGATTGGTGTACATTTCTCCATCTGTTCAATCTGATTCAGAATCTAAAAGGCCTCTACCATCATATTTTTCAGACTCATTAAATTGGGATTCTGATGTAAGTGTGGGGGTTGCCTTCAATAAACTCGTCGTCAATATAATGTCAGCCAGCCAGGTGGAACCAAAAGAGGACATTAAGCCATTCGATACTGATCCTTGGACTCAACAATTTGATCTTCAATGAGAGAAGCGTTTTAAACAATGTGACCCTCATACAAAAGATAAAGTAGTTCAAATTGATGTGGGTGATCAAAAGCACACAAAGCTCATCTCTATAAGCGAAAGTTATTCGCTAACAGAGAAGCAAGACCTTATATCTCCTATAAAAGAATATATAAATGTCTTTGCTTGGAGCTATAAACACATATATGGTCTTGACCATCAGGTGGCTATGCATCGTCTCAACATCAAACCGGATACTAAGCCGGTCAAACAACAACAACGATGCTTTCAACCTGATATTATAGAGGCAATCGAAGTTGAGGTCTAGAAACTCATCGAATGTGGCTTCATTCGAGAGGAATATCACCCAAACTGGATTGTTAATAGTGTACCCGTCCTTAAAAAGAACGGAAAGATCTGAGTCTGTATTGACTTTCGTGATCTTAATGTAGCCTATCCTAAAGATGAATTTAGGTTACCTATCACGGATGTCATGATTGACAACACGTGTGGTTTCGAAAGGATGTCCTTTATGGATGGCTTTTCATGGTATAACAAAATCAAGATGTACACGGATGATGAAAAACAACCGTCATTCCGAACACTGTTGGGTGTGTTTTGTTATACGGTTATGCCGTTTGGCTTCAAGAACACGGGCGCCACCTACCAACGTGCAATGAGTATGATCTTCCGTGATCACCTGCGAAAGACAGTGGAGGTCATGTTAACGACATTGCAATCAAAAGTCACAGCAAGAACAACCATCTCCACAATTTGAGAACGATGTTCTATGTGGGCTCACCAGTTGAAAATGATTCTTGAGAGTTTCAAGTGGCAATTTTTTGGGATTCAATGTAACATCCAAAGGAATCCATCTTGATCCCGACAAGATCAAAACGATTCGAAATATGCAGCCTCCAAAGAATCTCAAAAAACTCTGAGGTCTTCAAGGCAGGCTGGCTTACATCGGAAGGTTCATCGTAAACTTGTCAGATTGCTGTTAACCATTCACGTGACTAATGTTCTAATATAACTTGACCTAGCTCTATTTTGTTGTTGCCTTATCATGATAAAGGAATACAAATAGCACTTGCAAATTTGCTGAGAATAGCCTTTGATCAAAATTTTAAATGCAAAGAGGGAAGCCTCACCCATACTAGAACAGAAGAGATAAGATCTATATCAAAGCCTATGTTTGGTGTCCACTTCTTAAGAATGATAAGCTACCCATCAAACAGCCACGATCCTCCTTACAAGATCCTCGTGCATTCCTCCTCAGAACCAAACTTGAACAAGAATAAGTTCTCTTGAGAATAGATTTTGAAAAAGTAATTGGGCTTCTAAAGCCTTGAAAGACATGCTTTTAAATGGCCATAGTAAGGGTTATCCCAGAGGACATAGCTAACGAGAGTATTACACCATCGCTATACATTCTCATCTATCTCCACCTTAGAAATTTTTGCAAAAGTTTTTCCAACGACATCTTGCTCAAGCTTCTTTACATAGTCAAGCTTACAGTCATCATCTAGATTCCTCCTTAGCACATAGGTCTCCTTTGAAGAAGCAACACGAGCCTTGGGGTAAAGGACCATGCAGCGGATCTAGATGGAGGGGATAGTGATACATTTGATTCGTGGAATGTTGCATATTTATTGGTGTTGGAGGAGCATTGGATGCTCTCTTCTCAGCCCTACTCTAATTCTAGATAGTGCTTGCATTACTGACCTTGCCATTATGGTGTGTACTTCTATTTTGTTGTCTACAATAAGGGCTAATTTTGGTCCATCATGTTATCTCCGTCTTCTGTAGCGGTGGGTTGTGTACCATTCATGTTCATGGAGAAGGGGATATCCCCTGTAGGTTGACTTGGGTCTCCTTCTTTACTGTCAGGAAGAAAACCCCTAGAACCCGAGCCATCGTTGCTATCATCTCTCGATTATATTATTTGAAGCCTTAGCTTTATAAACTTTATATATACAAGCCGAATCCTTCTCACTCAAATAAAATCTTAGAACATCCAAATACAAGATCAATTCCATCAAAGTTGATCTATATTATTTCAGGTAACTAAAAATCAAAATTATGTATTTTGAATATTTTTTGCCCATCCATCAAATAGGCGCAAAATGGATAGCTGATAATAACATATTGCTTAGATCTATGTCTTTAGACATACAAATTCTCAATCCGATCATTTCATCATGAACTAAACACTTAAAAACTCTCATACATCAATTTTTGTTAGATTTCAAATATTCAACATTGTTAAACTAACCAACTCACTATTTTGGCCATCTATTTTGCGCCTACTTGATGGATGGGCAAAAAGTAATAAAAATATATGATTTTTTATTTTTAGTTACTTGAAATAATATAGATCAACTTCAAGGGAATGAATCTTGCATTCGGATGTCGTAGGGTTGTATTTGAGTGGGAAAGATTCGACCTCGAATCCTTCCAGAATGACACAAGTCTATATATGTGTGTATATATATGTGTGTGTGTGTATGTATACACATACATGTGTGTGTGTGTACATACACACACACATGTATGTGCGTGTATATGTGCATATAGAAACATAATATGGAAGCGCTTGCTAGTGGCTTGTCCACTGGTGCTGACAGTTCTTGTCTATTGTCAGCGCATACTGCAACAAGAAGACTAGGGATTACGTTCCACAGATGTATTTTTTACTCTCTTATGCTAGATGATGTGAAATTAGGTTTGAAGGAAATGGTAGTGCCTTGTGCTATTCAGTATTTTTTTTATAGAATAAACCGTGAGCTGGTTAAACCCTTCGGTGTTTCATTAAAAAGATATTAACGAAATATCCCCATGAATGAAGGGTATAGAAGTGTATAAATATACAAAATTGATCTTTAAAAAAGGTAAGAGAACTCCCGCAAGGTGCTTGTTGCTGTCATTGTCAGAGAAGGAACATTCTACACTGGTGTTTGTCGCGTTGCGTCGACGCCATGGCTTCACGCCCCCTCAACTATGCTGAGAATATTTTGATCTAAACTGTCCAATATCTTGGAGTAATTAACCACTATCTCCCTCCTTCCTGTCGCACTCCAACTATGCTATCTCATTATTAATAGAAAATGTTACAACTTTGTGTGTTCTCCAATCATCTAGAGTTAATGTTGTTATTTGTTAGGTTTGTAGAAAATAGATAGCTTGATCTTATATAAGGATAACATTTTTTTATATAGATGAAATAATTAGAGAATTACAACATTACCCTTATTTGGCTACACAGATAATTACTACTTTCACACCCCCTTCAAATTCACAATGGTATAACATCTGGAGTTAATGTATATGTGCATATAGAAACATATATATGTCTGGGTGCATTTTTATTTGTGTGGGTGTGTTATGTAAGTATGTATGTATTTATATGTGTATTTATGGATTTATGTATACATGTATAATTATGCGTGTAGTATGAATGTGTGTACAAGGATTATTATACGCTTGAACTTGGAGAGATAAGCTATGCACGTTCACTAAAGAATCATAATTAATACATTTGCGCCTCTCTCTTCTTTTTCTTTCCTTTCTCACACTTGGTCTCTCTTATGCGTGTCACTCGTGTCATCATCTCTCAGAGCTCTTCTATCTCTTCCTCCTTAATGCCCCACTCCTCTTCCCTCTCCACATCCAAAAAACTAATGAAAGACTAAAGAAACATTATGAACAATTGCTTTACTTTGTTCCTAATTTCATAAAATGCATGGAGCTCCATCTCCTAATTAGAACAACTTTTCAAGCGCTAAACCACCATACTATTAATATGTGTCCCTTCACACATGATGCACGCTCTCACAACCGCCTTCGATCTCTTTCAACCATCCTCCTAGATCCTTCAAGACATGCATTTTGACCTCCTCTACTATGATTTTATATAGACTAGGTCCGAAGATCTTCCCACACCCTTGCATATCCACTAGCCTGCTTTCATCGCTTTCTTCTACCATGATTTCTAGAAAACCCACCACAAGTTCCCCTATACAATCAATGCATACACGTTTGCTTTTTTTTGGACCGCGGTTGACCTTTAACTTCCAGGTCATGAAGACTTTCCACGTTGATCAAGGCCAAATACATGGATTACCTTTCGTCTCTTATTACAAAGAGCTGGTACTTGTGGGTTCTTTGGTGCCTGATACCATAGATGAGGACTAGAAAGCTGATTGTTTAGCCAATGTTTGAGCATTAAGGAGAGAGATTTTGTTTCGTTTGTTTTCTTTGGCAGTTAGTACCTCTCTTGGCTTAATAGAGTAGTGGGCCCTAAATGCGAATATAGACGAAGAGTGATCGGGTTCTTTTGTCAAACAACTTCTTTAATGTTATACTTTCTTTTTTTATTTTATTTTGCTAGTGTAGATCCACTTGGAGACATTCAAAACTTGTTCATCGTTCTCTAACTTGGTGTCAAAACTAAGAGGTTGGCATTGAAGTCTTCACATGTTTGTTTCTTATTTCTATTTATTATCATTACGAAATGTTATTATATATACTTTTATGGTTTTTGAAGGTGGATATGCGGTTGGTTTCTCGTGAAGCATTTTCTAAACATCTACGAGAGCTTAGTTATTTGTCATTTATTATTAATATGCTTTATACTAAATTTCTACTACCTATAAATATCTCAATTATAGTTAAAAATCTATTTATTTACAGCTTAACTTTGCAAAACAAAACTACATCCCTTCATTGGTAAGATAGTCAAGATATGTAGACTGTAATACTTTTAAGTGCTTTTTTTCAATTTTTTTTATTTATTAAGCTCACTCCTTTATTTTCTTCAAAATTTAGTTAGATGATGTGAACTTGCATGTATGAATGTATGTCATGCATGGATATGTATGTTTGTATGTATGTATGCATGTTTGTTTGTATATACATATTTGTGTATATATCTATATATGTGTGCGTATGTCTCAGTGTGTATGTATGTATTTTTGTATACATGCATGTGCTTATATCTTTGTATCTATCCATATATGTGAATATCTGTGTATGTGTTTATGTGTGTATGTAACTATATATGTGAATATATGTATTTATGTATGCGTGCATGCATCTATAAATGGGTATATATGTATGTGTATATAGGAATATAGGTGTATGTGTCTATTCATGTATACATTTGTATATGCAAAATGTATGTCTATGTGCATGTCTATGTGAATGTGTGTGTGTGTGTGTGTGACTATATATGTATCTTTATATGTGAATATATGTGTCCGTGTTCTATGTGTATAAATGCAACTATATATGGGAATGTTTCTATATATGTGCGTATATGTGATATGTCTATATATGTGTATGTATGTATGTATTTTCGTATACATGTATTTGTTTATATCTATGTATCTATCCATCCATATATGTGAATATATGTACATGTTTATGTCTATATTTTGGTATGTATATGTGTATGTATATCTATATATATATATATATATATATATATATATATATATATATATATGAGGTATCTGTACCTTAGCCACCAGCTGAGAGAGTTTCTCAGCTGGCGTGACGTGACTTCATATTAACCGCAGAGAAGTCAAAAATTTAGGCGGTGAAAGGACAAAATATCCTGCTCGAAAAGACCCTCAACCACTTTACTGTTACCCAATGACTAAAATATCCTCAGTTTCACTTTTAACTTGGTTACAACTGTTCCTCCACCAAAAAAATTACAGATCTGAAAATTTAAGTTTTTTCAAATAAAAAATTACAGATCTTGATTACTAAAATTTTTTGAAAGATGTTTTAATCACAATAAATATCTATTACTGCGACTTGAAACAATTTATTTTAGTTTTTTTTGTTTTCTGAACCTGCAATCGAAGTCGCAGTTTCTGATTAGAAAAATTTTGGATTTAAATTTTTTAGCATCATTTTCACTTTTTAGATTTATTTTTACTTTATATTGCAACCTTGGTCGCAGTGTTGTAGCCTTTTTTTTTCCGATTAGAGTCGCAGTATTTTTTCGATCTTGATAAGCTAAATAGGATACTGCGACCGTGGTCGCAATCTTATGAAATAAGAGTCGCAGTCAATTAAAGCAATGACGAAGATCTTGTAAGTTAATTAATTAAGATGATTAGAAAATTGCGACTTCGGTCGCAGTCTTATGTAACAGCAGTTTCTTTGAGAATGTTTTGTTAACACTGCGACCTTTGTCATAGTATTTTTTATTAAGTAATCTAAATAGGATACTGCGACTGTGGTCGCATTCTTATGAAACAAGAGACGTAATCAATTGAAGCAGTGAACAAGATCTCGTGAGTTAAGTAATTAAGATGATTAAAAGACCGCGGCATTGTCGCAGTCTTATGTAATAGGAGTCTTTTTGAAAAGTTTTGTTTGATAACACTACGACCTTGGTCGCAGTATTTTATAACTTATTTTTTATTTTTGCAAACAAAGGTCGCAGTCTTTTTATTAATAAATTTTAATTAGACGGTGACTTTGGTCGCAGTCTTGTAAAACAAATGGTTTAAAGATGAAATTACATACTACGACTATGGTCACAAAACTCAATTTTATCTGACAATTTATTATTATGAATGCGATCAAAGTTGCAGTTTTGATGAAAAGGACAACTTTTAAAATAAATTTTTCCTGTGACTTTAGTTACGGTATTGACAGATTGATTTTATATTTATATGTATTTTACATGTCTTTTAGATTTTAAATCGAATGGCCAACATTTTCAATGATGAAATTTTTTTGATACGCCTTCCTTTTGAAGAAGAAGAAGAAAAGAATCACGATGGAAAATATTGAAGCTGACACCCTGAGGGAACAAGAACCTGTGAAAATAGCTGATGGAAATCTAGGCAAACTAAAAATCAATATCTGATCCCGCTCTTGCTGTTTTAGAACGACGCTCTCTACGAATCAAATCCTAGATCTGACAGCGTGAGACACAGATGATAGACATATAAAAGGAGAAAAATAATAATAAAGAATATAAAACCAATACATCATCCCAAGAAAACTGTCTTTTTTGAACGGTATGAGCTTTTAGTAATTTTAATTATTTTCAAAAAGCGGGACGCCATTAAGATTGTCGAATTATGTGGCACATATTGTGCCACGTCACCGCCAGCGGAGAGGCACTCTCAGCTGTCGGCTGATATACATTTTTCTATATATGTATATAAATATATGTATATGTGTCTATCCGTGTATGCATTTGTATATGTGAATATATTTGTATGGGTCTATATCTGCGTATGTAGGCAAGTATTATATGTAAAAATTTTTATATGTGTGCGGATACGTGAATGTGTCAATATACGTGTATGTATCCATATATGTGAATATATGTGTTTTACATGTGTATACATATATAGATATATATACATATAAAAATATACATATGTCTGGTGTGTTTTATTTGCATCGATGTGTTATATATGTATTTATTATGAACGTATGTATTTATGTACTCGCATATAATTATGTGTGTAGTATGTTTGTGTGTACATGTTCACTACGAAATCAGGATTAATCGCTCAGCCAAGTCGGTTACGACTCGGCGTGGTCCGAGATAATTCGAATGCCCGAGTCACTGAGCAGATCCGAGTCGAAACCAATCCGCGTTCGACTCGAATCTGCTGAAGATGCTCGTGGTTTGTCGGCTATAAAATGAAAAAAAGGGCAAAAAAAATATAACACTCACCTCTCCTCCAGATCTCCAGTCGCCGGCTGAGGGTCCGCCGTCACTGTCGCTCCATCGGTACTCCCTTTCTCCCTCTGAGCTCTCTCTCCTTCAGTCTTTCTATCTTCTCTCTCTCCCTCTCTCTCTCTCCGTCGATCTCTCTCCCTCTCCGTCTCTCTCTTCCTCTGTGCCGCTCCCAACTCTCTCCGTCTCTTCCTCTATCCCTCTCTCTCCCTCAGTCTCTCTGTCTTCTCTCTCTCCCTCTCTCTGCCAATCTCTCTCCGTCTCTCTCTCCCTCAGTCTCTTTGTCTTCTCTCTCTCCCCCTCTCTCCATCGATCTCTCTCCCTCTCCCTCCCCCTCTGTCCCTCTCTTCCCCTCTGTCTTCTCTCTCCGTCGATCTCTCCTCTGTCCCTGTCGCTGTCTCCCTCAGTCCCTCTGTCTCCCTCTCTCCCTCTCGTCTCTCCCTCTGTCCTCTCTCCCTCCCTCAGTCTCTCTGTCCTCTCTCCCTCCCTCTGTTTTCTCTCCCCCTCTGTTCTCTCTCCCACTTTCTGTCTCTTACCCTCTGTTCCTTTCACCCCCCAGTTTCTCTCTATTTAATTTAATTTAAATTAGTTTAGTTTAGTTTAACTTAATTTAGTTTAATTTAATATAATTTTGTGATTTTATTTAAGTTAGGTAATTTAATAATTTTATTGAAGTTAGGTAATTAATTTAATTTAGTTTAATTTATTATAAATTAGTTGGTTTAGTTTAATTTATTATAAATTAGTGTAGTTTAGTTTAATTTAGTTTAGTTTAATTTAATATAGTTTTAATTTAGTTAATTTTAGTCTTAATTTAATGTAACAGATAATTTTTTAAATTTCAGTATGGCTCCAAAGCAATGGATATTGGATGGGAACATGGTACTTCTGTTTTGTGTGCTAGGTGATAATGTTTTGAATATACGATACATGAATTTAGATGTCTACATTTTTTACGATTTGTCATGATTTTTTCATAATTCTATGTAGCATTTTGAGCGTATCGTCTGAGTCCGATCCGAGTCGCCGAGACTGATCCGTCTCGGTGCCGGCCGAATCGGCGGCTGAAACCGCGACTTTGAACCATGGGATTAATAAGTTCATGGCCTTCTCCTTTTCCTCTCCTCTCTCACACTCACTAGGTCTTTCTCTCTTATCTTTCCCTCTTATCCGGGCTACTCGTGTCATCTCCTTGCGCTCTTCTCTCTTTCTACTTAATGCACCCTCACCTCTTTCCTCTCTTCGCGTCCAAAGAACTAATGAAAGACCAAGGGAACATTATTAGCAATTTCTTTATTTTTCTCCCCTCTCTTATCTGGGCCACTTGCATTATCTCCTCGTGCTCTTCCCTCTTTTCCTCCTTAATGCACCATACACCTCTCTCCTCTCTGTGTCTAAAGAACTAATGAAAGACTAAGAGAACACTATTAGGAATTGCTTTATTTTTCTCGCTAATTCCATAAACGTAGTTCCATCTCCCTAGTAGAAAAACTTTTCAATCGTTGAACCTCTACACCACTAAATACATGTTCCTTCACACATGATGCATGCTCTCATGACCACTTTCAAACTCTTTGAACCCTCCTCTCAGACCTTCTAAACGTCTGTGATTGTCAAAAATTGACTCACATGATGACATCACGTGCTAGCAACTAGGAGATTCTGCCACTCTATATCCTCCCAGAGACAGTTTGGTCCACATTGAAGTCACTCTTCGCCCCAAAGATGCATCCAAACTAACAACCCTGATGCTCCAAGTCATCCCGGAGCTTCCTCTATTTTGGAGACTTCAGCTCCGAGCAAGGCATCTACGACAACAGATCATCCTTGATCTCCGCTAACTATTACACAGGTAGATCTTCCCTCACACGTTCATAACATGTCATACCTCCAGCCTAAGTAGTTATGAACAGAGGCGGATTTCCATGCATGCAATCCCATTAATCAAGCGCCCGTAATCACGACTGTTACAACAAATCGACACGTGTAGATCATGTCGTTATGAAGATCATGCCCGTACAATCTGCCTTCATGTGCACAAATCAGGAGCATAAATATACCTCCTCTAATGAGAAGAGGACTTTTTGATCCTTTTGCATTATCCTCTAGCATATAATTCTTGTAATTCTTGTAACCTGCGAATTATTGTGAATTCCTATCCTCCCCGTGATTTTTCTCAATTAAGAGTTTCCACGTAAAAATTGTCTCTTTTGTGCTGTGCATTATCTCATCTCATATATATACACCCCTCTCTGGTCTCTCTTGTGTGTGGATCAACTGTCTGATCGCTCGTGGTGAAAAATTTCCACCACAACTGGTGCTTTCATTGAGATCTGAGTCCCAATACTCAGATTTATCTCCTACCAAATCCTTCTTCGTAAAGAAATCCTCCAAAAAGCCATGGCCCCAAAAAAATAGCCGACCACCGCGACAGGACCACCTTCAAAGGCAAATCCATTGCCATCACTGGGGGCATATTTTCCCCAAGCAACCTCAACCTCAGCCCCATCATGAAAGAGACTGTTTTCACACCTTCACAAGGGAAAGCCGGAGACATCCACCTGCCATCAACGTATGAAACCCAACTCCTCCAAATGTTCGCTGACATAAAAGAGGAGATGGGAAAGTAGCAAGCCTTATTCGACCGCGAGCGAGAGCAAGCGACACATGATCGAGAAAACACAGTCCGTGAATGAGAGGAGTTGAAGTGTCTAAACGGTCAACTCCTCGCCAGATCACAACATTCCAAAACGCCCGAGGATTACCTCCATCTCCAGAAAGGCCCACTGCTGCGGAGGCCCAAGACGGTGAGCACTGTCAGAGCCAGAGGCGACGCAGGTTAGACTCCCTTACTCCGTTGAAATGATCCGACGACGGGTCGAGTTCATCACATCCCCACACAAGGAATCAACATGATCATACTCAGAGGAAGACTGAAGAGTTCATTTGCGTCCAAGATCTCGACAAGCTTATATAGAAGTGATTCAAGGAAGCAAGAGTGCCATACGACAATAGACTTAAAGCCATCACCACTGATGCATCCAACTCCCCCTTCTCTGAGGGCATATTAGAATGTGAATTTCTCAAGAAGTTCACGATTCCAACCTTTGACTGCTACTCTGTTCAGAGCGATCCGATCCAGCATCTCTGCCAATATCAGGACAAGATGGTGATCTATGCCCGGGCCGACCCATCTTGTGACAGATTTTCCCTTCTAGATTGAAGGAAGTAGCTTCTGATTGGTTCTACTATCTTACATCACGATCGATCCACAACGTTGAGCATTTCACCAAGTTCCTTTCTCAATACTTCTCCCGCCAGAAGTTCAAGCAGAATAACGACCACCTCCTTTCTATCAAGGTGAGACCGTCATGACAATCTCAAGCGTAATTCAATTTCTCGCAGAGTCAGCTGGCCAAAGTGCAACAAAGATGTGACCGCTCTCGCATTTATCAGTGGGATGTGAGTCACCCACCCATTGTACAAACATCTGGCGAAGTACAATGTCACCCGTTAGAGTGAGGTCATGTACTGAGCCTAACCGTACATCTAGTTAGATGAAAAGCTCCATCAACCAATCTCTCAACCATGGCAATGATGGAGAGGACCTGAAGCACATCACGAAGGTACCTCCATCGATAACCTGGGTCGCAAGCAAGGTGCTTACAAGAAGCGTCCATTTCCAAGCTCTCAACAGATCCCCCTCCGAGCTTACCGAGTAGATAACAGCTTCATCCTACTGAATCTCCCGATCCAACACGTCTTCGAAGCCACAAGGGTCAACCCCGGGTGAAGTGTCTAGAACCGAAGCAACATAATCCTTCCTGTCTCGGAGCGAAAGATTACTACTCTTTCCTTGATTGCAAGGGATGTCAGACTTCCCAATGCTGGTCCCTCTGCAAGTATCTCGAAGGTCCTGTCCAGTAAGGATACCTTCGGGAAAACGTCCTTACACCTGGAGTTGTATCCTAGACAGAAGGGCAGCAGAGAGCTCCATCTTCGACTCGACCGGTACACCTGGTCACCCATTACAAAGTGGTTGACTAACACCAACCATACAGATAAGAGCCGGGAAGTTCCACTAGCAAAGACTGCTCCATGTATCTCATTCCACTTTCATGTATTTTATTAAAATCATTTAATAAAATCACATTCCGATTCTCGATCACTTCTCTACATCCTTCTCATGATCTGAGGAGCCTGCTCATCGGCTTTCATGTGACCAAGCTACGAGCTCCTCTCCTTAGAGATCTATCATTATATGTCAGAGGAGGGATTCCTTCACTCCGGATCGACAATATCAGCATGTGCCCCCGAGATCTCTCCGACTCATCCCTGGTTAGGCAACGATCGCTCGAAAGGCTCTCATCTCTAATCAGGCCACTACTAATCTAACTCAGTAGCTGAGGTTTCCTCACTCGAAGACGAAGACCTCTACCTGTATGTTCCGAGGGAAGCCCCCACTCAAAAACGATAACACAAGTATATACCTCCGGGCATTTTCAGGGATGACTGGGCAACTGCCCTCTACAAGGCTCATCGCCAATCAAGTAACTACCACCCTCAAGGCTTATCCCCGGTTGGGCAACTATTGTCCGGAAGGTTCATACCCAACCAGAATTGTTAGGCTCATTCCCAATCAGGTAACTATAGTCTGAAAGGTTCATCCCCGATTGAGCTAATGCCTTTGTTTATGCGTTTCGACGAGGAAAGCCCCACTCGAGAATCATAGCACAAACATCCATCTCTGGGTTCTTAAGGCTCATCTTCAGTTAGGCAATGCCCCTGGAAGTCTCATCTCCAATTTAGCAACTACTTACCCAGCTCCGTAGCTGAGGGCTCCCATCACTCGGAATTCTTTGCTTACGTGCTTCGAGACGGGAGGTCACTACTCGAGAACAGTAAACATGAACATCTGCCTTCGGGCTCCCCTAGGCTCGCCCCCTCGAGAAACTATCTAAACAAACCATTCCATCTCCAAAGTTGAGGTTCTCACTTAGAGTTCAACGTCTGTATGCTCAGATGAGTCACCATCCGGAGATGCTAATGCAGAAACATCGCATCCTTCCCATCCAAAAATCAGACCTCCGAAGGGTATGATCATTCCATAATTCAAACAAGGCAAGCTCTAAACATGACTCAGTCATTTCTATTAAGAAATACACGTCATTACATGTCATTAAGTTTCATTATGTTGTTACATCTAACAAATGGAATATATGAAATTTGATTACATCCCTGAATTTACACTTTTGAGAAAAAAAGATACAGGAGATCCAAAAACTTATTCCGCCACCGTGGCCAGACCTCCAATACAAGAACAACCAAGACTTGTTCATCAGAGGAGACTCCCGGAGGCAATCAACCACCATGGCTCCTGGGCAGGCAAGCATAAGCCTCGACAGCAACTTACACGCCTTCAAGGTAGCCAGACTAGCATCGCTCACCATGACGGTCACCAAAAATCCCTCCAAGAGCAAGACAACGTCCGACCAGACGGACTCGTGCAAAACACCCCAGAAGGAGAAAGCAACATTTTTTCACTTTGGTGTTCTGAGGAAAAAGTCCAGGCTCCTGGGTGAAAGGCAATTCACTAGCACACCCGATCGATGAGCCCTCTCTCTTCCTTCCTCATGCACATATGGAGGGTCGAATCCCACAGAACAATCCTCACCCCTAAAAATCTGGTGACTTAAAACCATATCATTGACTCCAATTGAAGCGCGCCACCAAGTAATCACCCCGGACGGCAGAGCCATCACAAACGCTAATGTATTGTGACAGGCTCATCACTATGACTGACATATTGCGGTAACCAGACTCTCGAAATAGCAGAAGCACAACCACCATCTTCTTCCTTTCCCTTTCATTTCTTCGTCTGATGAAGAAGAGAAAAGGATACAAGGTGACGCAGTAAAGCAACAATGGAGGAATACAGAGATTTCTCATAGGAGATGGCAGAGTTTACTTCCACCCAAAAGATCCAGCCTATTATAGATGGAGTGGGATGAGCCAAACTGTCTCCAATTTGAATTCTCAATCCCAGAAGAGTCGGTTCGCATCCCAAAAACTTTGATCAACCGAGGAGTCATAATGTCAACCGCAGCAGCCATAAGATCTCGGTCATCATGATGCCAATATCTGAAGAGGCACTGGTTACAAATTTCAAGAAAATCAACGGCACGCCAGCTGCCAGCAACGCAATCTTCAAGTAAATTCAGGCGATCCACATTTAATTCCAAGATCCTCCTCTACCCACAAGCATCAAGACGAAAAGATCTCTTACCAACTCCGCTCTTCTGACTTCTCTTCTGCAGGCTTCGACAAGCTAAAGAGCGGGGACATCTGTAGTGGTAAAAAATTGATCCTCACAGGATGACACCATATGCCTAAGCAATCAGGAGACTCTGTCACTCCATATCCTCTCGAAGCTAGTTCGATCCACACAAAAGTCACTCCTTGCCCCTGAACATGCATCCACACCAACAGCTCCGATGTCCCGTGTCATTCCGAAGATCTTCCCCATTCTGGAGACTTCAACTTCGCGTAAGGGAACCATGTTAACGATCATCCGCTGACTGTTACGCAGCCAGATCTTCCTCACGTTCATAACGTGTCATGCACTCCAACCTGGTAGTTATAAACAGAGGCTGATTTCTCTGCATGCAATCCTAACAATCAAGTGCCCGTAATCACGAGCATTGCAACAATTTGACACTCAGATCGTGCAGTTACGAAGATCATACCGGTAGAATCTGCCTCCATGCACATAGATCAAGAGCATAAATATACCTCCTCCAACGAGAGGGGGACTTTTTTATCCTTTTGCTTCGATCTAAGCCCAATACTAAGACTCTGACATACAATTTTTGTAATTCCTTAACCTGCTAATGATAGTGAATTCCTCTCGTCCCCATGATTTTTCCCGACTTAGGGTTTTCACGTACTTGTGTCTCTCTTTTGTGTTGTGCATTCTTATCTCATATACACACCTCACTCCATAATCTCGATTGTGGTGTGAATCGATCGTTTGATTACTCATGGTGGAAAATCTCTACATTTTTCAAAGAGATTGAGGCCAAATACATGGATTACCTTTTGTCTCTTACGTGAAGAAGCGAATACTTGTGGGTTCTTTTGTGCCTGACACCATAGATGACGACTGCAAAAGAAGCCTGTTATTGATCTTGTGTTTGATTAATAAGGAGAGGTCTTCTGTTTTCTTTGGCAATGAGTACTTCTCTAGGCTTAATAAACTAGTTGGCCCTAAATGCGAACATCGAGGAAGGGTGATGAGGTTCTTTTGTCTAACAACTTCTTTAATGTTATATTTTCTTTCTTAAATTTAATTTTGCCGGTGCATGTCACTTGGAGATATTTGAAACTTGTTCACCGTTCTTTAGCTTGTTGTCAAGAATAAAAGGTTGACATTGATGTCTTGACAGGTTTGTTTCATTATTTCTATTTATTATCATTTCAAACTATTGTTATTTTTTTCATAATTTTGAAGGTGGGTATGCAGTTAGTTTTCTTGTAATCGCACCATAACTCTGCTAAATTCATTGTAATTCTCTCACATTATAGTGAACTCTCTCCCGTGATTTTTCCTTTCGGGTTTTCCACGTAAATCTCTGTTGTTTGCAATTGTTTACGCTTGTCCATTCACTTACAAATCTCACTCACAACTCGTGGTGTAGAGAAATTTCTCAGGCAATTTTCCTCCAAAATGTGTGGGTCTATATCTGTGGATGTAGGCAAGTATTATATGTAAACATTTTTATATGTGTGCGTATATGTGAATGCGTCAATGTATGTGTATGTATCCATATATGTGAATATATGTGTTTTATTTGTGTATACATATATAGATAGAGATAGACTTGTCATTCCAGAAGGATTTGAGGCCAAATCCTTCCCACTCAAATACCAACATCCGACATTCGAATACAAAATCTACTCCGTTGATGTTGATCTATATTATTTCAAGTATCTATAAACCAAAGCTCAAGTGTTTTTGAATACTTTTTGCCTATGCATCAAGTAGGGAAAAACAGATGGTCTAAATAGTGATTTGGTTAATTTAACGGTGTAAAACATTTGAAACCTGATAAAAATTAGTTTGTAGGGATTTTTAAATGTTTAAATCATGATCAAATGGCCGGATCGAGAATTCGTATGTCTAAAGACATAGATTTAACCAACTCACTGCTTTTGACCATCCATTTTCCCCCGCTTGATGGATGCGTAAAAAATATTCAAAACACTTGATTTTTGATTTATAGATACTTGAAATAATATAGATCAACTTCAACAGAGTGAATCTTGTATTTGAATGTCGGAGGGTTGTATTTGAGCGAGAAGGATTCGGGCTCGAATGCTTCCGGAACGACACAAGTCTTTCTCTATATAGATATATATAGATATAGAAATATGCATATGTCTGGTGTGTTTTATTTGCATGAATGTGTTATGTAAGTTATGTATATATTATATATGAACGTATGTTAATATGTATACGCATATAATTATGCGTGTAGTACATTTGTGCACGTTCACTAAGGAATCGGGATTAATAAGTTCGTGCCTCTCTCCTTTTCGTTTCCTCATTCACACTCAGTCCATCTCTTATCATCATCTCTCTTATCCGGGCCACTCATGTCATCTCCTCCTTGTGCTCCTCTCTTCCTATGCAACCCCACCCTCTCCTCTCCGCATCCAAAGAACTAATGAAAGACCAAGGGAACATTATTAGTAATTTCTTTATTTTCTCCCTTCTTATCCGGGGCACTCGTGTCATGTCCTCCTCACACTCCTCTCTCTTCCTCAATGCACCCGCTCCTCTTTGCGTCCAAAGAACTAATGAAAGACCAAGAGAACACGATTAGCAATTGCTTTATTTATCTCACTAAATCCATAAAACTCATGGAATTCCATCTCCATAGTAGAAAAACTTTTCAATCGTCGAACCTTTACACCACTAAAAACATGTTCCTTCACACATGATGCACGCTCTCAGGATCACTTCCATGCTCTCAGGAGTCAAACTCTTTGAACCCTCCTCTCAGACCTTCAAGATGTGTGTGGTGTTAAAAAAAATGACCCTCACAGGATGGCACCATGTGTCCTAGCAACTAGAAGACTTCGCCACTCCATATCCTTCCGGAGATAGTTTAATCCATACTCAGGTCACTCTTGACCCCGAAGATGCATCGACACCAACAACCCTGATGCTCCAAGTCATCCCGCGGTTTCCTCTGTTTAGGAAATTTTAGCTCCACACAAGGCAACTACAACAGTAGGTCATCCCTGATCTCTGCTGACTGTTAAGTAGCCAGATCTTCCCCCACGTTCATAACGTGTCACACCCTCTAGCTTGGGTAGTTAGGAATAGAGGCGGATTTTCCTGCATGCAATCCCATCAATAAAGGGCCTGTAATCGCGGCCGTTACAACAAATCGACACGTATAGGTTGTGTAATTATAAAGATTATACCTGTACAATCCGCCTCCATGCACATAGATCAGAAGCATAGACATACCTTCGCCTCCAAAGAGAAAAGGACTTTTTGATCCAGCTAAAGCCCATCACTAAGACTCTGGCGTATAATTTCTGTAACTCTTGTAACCTGCAAATTATATTGAATTCCTCTCCTCCTCGTGGTTTTTCCCGATTAAGAGTTTTCACGTAAAAATCTTGTCTCTTTTTGTTTTGTGCATTATCACATCTCACACACATACACCTCTTTCTAATCTCGCTTGTGATGTGGATCAACCGTCCGGTCGCTAGTGGCGAAAAATCTTCACCACAAGCTTGTGCTTTAATTGAGATCAGAGTCCCAATACTCAGATTTCTCCCCTACTCCTCGTAAAGAAATCCTCCAAAAAGCCATGGCCCCGAAAAGCAGCCAACCACCGAACCACCAGTGATGGGACCACCTCCAAAGGCAAATTCATTACCACCACTGAGGGCATTGTTTCCCTAAGCGACCTCAAGCTCAGCCTCATCGTGGAAGAGATTATTTTTGCACCTTCATAGGCGGTAGCTGGAGACATCCACCCGCCATCAACGTATGAAACCAACTCCTTCAAATGTTCGCTGACATGAAAGAGATGGCGAAGCAGCGGCCTTATTCGACTGTGAGCGGGAGCAAGCGGCGCATGATCGAGCAAACACGGCCAGTGAATGGAAAGAGTTGGAGCATCTAAATGACTAACTTTTCGCCTAGATTACAATCATCCAAAACACCCAATGACACCTCCATCGCCAGAAAGGCCCATTGCTTGGGAGGCCCAAGACGGCAATCACTTTCAAAGCCAGAGGCGATGCAAGTTAGGCTCTTTTACTCTGTCAGAACGATCTGACAGGTTGAGTTTGTCACATCCCCGCACAAGGGATCAACACGATCATACTCAGAAGAAGATCGAAGAGTTCATCTGTGTTCAAGATCTCGACAAGCTTATACAGAAGTGAGTCGAGGAAGCAAAAGTACCACATCACGGCAGACTTAAAGCCATCACCACTAATCCATCCAACTCTCCCTTCTCCAAGAGCACATTGGAATGTGAATTTTTCAAGTTGTTGTTCTGTAAGTAATGAAAAATACCCAGTTGTTCCCAAGAAGTAATTTTGTAAAAATGTTAGGATCTTTCACTTTCTTAGGGCGAGTTTTTGTTTTCTTATGAAGGTGCAAAATAAAGTTTTTTTAGTGATTCAATTTTTAACACCTAACAACAATGCATTGGGGAGTCTTTATTATTCTCTAATGATAAATGTTTGATGAAGTTATTTTGTGAGTAATGAAAAACACCCAGGGGGTGAATGAGTGATTAAAAATTAGTATGGAGTAAATCTAAATAACATAAATAATGTAATAGAGAAAGTATGAGAGAGAAAACACAAAGACAACGATGTAAATTGTTTTGGTCCACTGACCTCCTTCCGGATTTCTTCTTACTACCTCAAAACATGGTTTGAAATTTGCAACTTCTTTCAACTTGCCTCACCCCTCGAGACAACTCACTTTTATAATCAAAGATACAAATAAAACAATTATTATCAAGTGCCATGAAAACTCTCTCTTTATCCCTGTAACAATATGAGAGTATGAGAATGAAGCTTGAGGATATATGGAGAAAGAAAATAGCACTAGATTGCTTTTAAAAGAATGAAAGTAATTGCAAGAGATCTTTTGAAAGTTTTATTGAAAGTTGATAGCTTATTTTTTGTATAGGATAAATAATCTCTTATTTATAAATTCTCAAAAATAGAGTTCTAGCAAAATATATTTGATTGATTACAAATCAGGTTGTCAATTAGAGATAGATACTATAAAGTGAAAACATGCAAAAAAACTAAAATGGCTATATTTTGGAATGTCAAAATAATGTTGTCAAAATAGATTCTTAATACTAATTTTGGGTTTTCCAATTTCAGTGTGCAAGGAACTTGAAACCATGGCAGCAAAATTCTTGTCGAAAGTAAAGATACATGCATGGAGCTGGGATGCAATATGCTGGCCAAAGGAGGAGGGAGGCTTAGGTATTAGGATGATAGCTGATATTTGCAGAGCTACAAGGCTAAACTATTATGGAGGTGCTGCAATTCCAAATCACTATGGACTAAATGGATGAGAAGTTTCTACATTAAACAAGAGAGCATATGGAATGCTCGTGCATCCTTACTTCATCCAAGGACATGGAAATCTATGGCTAATTCTAGACCCTATGCTCTTCCACAGATCTAGACCTTGATTGATAACATGAGTTCCACACGTGTAGATAGGTCCCACATTTTAATTTAAATACACTCATGACTAAGTGTAAATGAAATGTATTTAGACCCAAACCATTAGGCTTGATCAATTCTTTATTGGGTTCAACAACATAGGCTTATAAAGACGGGTGTATAGATCTAATTAGACTTGTGTAAACTCAAATTAATTTAAACTTTATCCAAATAAGTCTAACAATCTCCCACTTGGGCCAAACAAACAAGTCATACTGGAAGGATGTTATACAAACTTTATCGTACCAACACTTTAACCGTCAATAAACCACGTTTCAAAACAATCTGTTCCATTAAGTGTCCTGCCACCAAATATGATGATCGTTACTTTCTGTATATCGAGGTAGGGCCTTCCACATTACAAGCTTCAGAACCCTTAACGACATAGATCAAATATGGATGTGTGGCATGAAAATGTCCTTTGATCAAATAAGGTACAATTCTAACTGGTTTCCACCTTATGACTCCAACAAATCTAGCCTTATGACTCCCACAAGTCTAACTGTATGACTCCAACGAGTCTAATTGCTAATTCAACAAACTCAAATGCACAAAAGTAGACTTTAAGAAAAGCAGTTATAACTTTATTTATCAGAATAACCAAATATACATAAAGTGTACTTAAAAATAATGTTTGTTACATAAAATTATCCACTCTCACTAAACCAGGATATCATCATGACTAGCCACCCCATATGAGCAATATACTCTAAGAAGACTTTAAGTGAAAGTCAAATCTATAATGTTAAGAATAGTACTAACACTATCAACAAACACAATGTGATTCCAAATTTTATCATTGATGATAAGCAACTTGATGTCGATATGCTTCTATTTTGCTGAACCCTTGTCACTATTACAATAGAGCTCTATAACTCTTATTGTCACAGTGCAGCTCTAATGGCCTCTCGGCTAAATCCACCATCTTCCTGCAATCAAAAAAATGTAACCTGAAGTGGACTTCCTATTATCGATACATTCAGCGTGATCTGAATCTGTGTATCCGATCAGCGGGAACTGATCAGATTTCATGTAGTATTCTGTAAATATCGCATTATCTTCTTGGCAGTCTTCCAGTGATCAATCCCAAGATTGATCAAGTATCCACCAAGTTTCTCAACGGTATATGCTATGTCTGGACAGGCACATACGTCAAACTTTAAACAGTCGATGCATACGTAATGTCTTTCATTTGCTTTCTCTGTAGATCGTTCTTGAGACATTTAAGTAGACTCAATTTATCTCCCCTAGAGCAATTCTTCATGCCACATCAATCTAGCACCTTATTGATAAAGGCCTTTTATGATAAAACCTTATATTCCACATTTCCTGACACATTAAACCTGGATGCCTATCACAAAAGAAGTGTCTCCAAGATCTTTTATCTCAAAATTCTTTAAAGGAAAATATTTGATCTCAAGTAGAAGATCTATACTATTACTTGCTAGTAGAATATCATCTACATATAACACAAGAAATATAAGTCTACTCTCTTTTAATTAATGATAAATGCATTGATCATATACATTCTCCTTAAAACTAAAATCGGATATTACCTGATCAAATTTCAAATACTATTGAAGAGATGCTTGCTTTAACCATAAATGGATTTGCAAACCAAATATTACAAACTTTTGGCTTCAAAATTGCCTGGTTGCACTATATAGATTTCTTCCTCAATGTCACCATTAAGGAAGACAATCTTAATATTCATTTGGTGTAACTCTAGGTCAAAGTGGGTCACTAATGTCATGATAATTCTAAAAGAATCCTTCATGAAAAAATGAGAAGAAAGTCTCCTTATAGTCAATGCCTTCTGCTTGAGTGAATCTCTTTGCGATAAGATGTGTCTTATACCTTTCGACGTTGCCTTTCGAATCTTGCTTGATTTTGAACACCCATTTACAACCAGTTGGTTTCTTTCCTTTACGCAGCTCTACTAAATCCCAACCATCATTGTCCTTCATAGATTTTAACTCATCTTTCATGAAATTTGACCACTTAGTGGAGTGAATACTTAGTTTGGCAGGTCATCCTCTAGCATTATGTCAAACTCATGCTCTTGAAGACAAACTATATAGTCATTTGCAATGACTGATCTCCTCTCCCTAGTTGATCTCCTAGGCACTTATAGTTGAGAATTTTCAGCTTCTATCTCATCAGCAGGATCTATTTCAGGATGAATTGTATTCGTACCTTGTAAGAGTACAACTGTATTTTCATTCTGAAGTAGAACTACTTCGTCATTTGGAACAATTGTCATGGGTATAATATGTTCTTCCTCAAATGTGAAATTCTTATATAGTTGACTCCCACTGGAATATTCTCAAAAAATTTAGCATTATCTATATCTGTTATGTTCTTAGTAGAATGATAGTAAAAACCTAAAGCATCTAAGCCTCTCAGAATACCCTACGAATAAACAGCTACCTGTACTTTAGTCCAACTTCTTCTCATGCAATATATGACCGAGCTTTAGCTAGACAACTCCAAACATGGAGATGCCAAATACTGGGAGATTTCTCAGTCTATAACTCATATGGGGTTTTAGTTACTATTTTGCTAGGTATTCTGTTATGTAGGCAAACAACGATTTTTAAAGCTTCACTCCATAATAACTCTGGTGGAGTAATATGAGCTATCATACTCCTAATCATGTCCTTTAGTGTGCGATTTTGTTTCTCAACAACACCATTCTAATGAGATATCCCTGGCATAGTGTACTAAGTGACAATGCCACTCTTTCAGAAATTAGAAAATGGTTCTGGATATCTACCAGATCCGTCATACCTGCCATGGTATCAACTACCACGGTCAAATCTAACGACTTTAATCTTTCTGTATAGTTGATTTTCAACTTCAACTTTATAAATTTTAAACATGTCTAGTGATTGGGATTTCACATAAATCGAGTATAGGTACCCATAACAAGAGTAATCGTCTATAAAAGTGATGCAGTATCTGTGGTCATTCCAATAAGATGTAGGGAATGGACCACAAATGTCTGTATACACTAAATCCAAGATGCCTGAACTTCGTCTAGCACCAAACTTCCTAATGATTCTTTAATTAATGTTCTCTTAGTGCCTAGACTATTCACATATAAAGATTCAGGATTTGAAGCATGAAGTTTCAATTTATATATAGCCCTCAATCAGAATTCTAGTACGAATAATTTTAGATTTGAAAAGTAGACTAATCATTCCATTATCAAGAGTGACAGTTAATTAGATCTGTCTAACAATGAAATAAAAATACAATTCTGCCTAAAAAGACGGTACATATAAAGTCTCATCGAAATCTAAACCAAAAAAAACCAGAATCTAATCTAAGGCTACAAACTCCAACAGCTTCAACTGCAACTTTATTTCCATCACCCATGTACGTATCGTTGAGCTGGGCTGGGCCTCCTTTGGGTTTTGGAAGTTCCGCATTGGATCGCTTACGTGAATTATTTATTCACCATATATGAGGTGACACTAAAGCTAAATGAATTTCAAAACAACCATAAGTATAAGATATACCCTTCTTAATTAGTCATTTCTGATACTTTATGCAATCCTGCTTGAGATGGCATACTTTATTGCAGAAGAAGCATGCAATGACCTTAAACTTCTTCTCCTGCACTTTTGCCACTTAGGATCTGCAGCTGTAGTGGTACTTATATTCCTCCCTTTAGTTACACTTTTTCTTTTCATATTAGAAGTGTTACCCTGGATGCTAAGTGAGCACTTTCAGTCTTTTCTTATTTCAATCTCTCTTCTTTTCGGACACACTGACTTATGAGCTTAATGAGACTCCACTTTTCCCTTTGAGTATTATAAATAATTTTAAAAATGGTTATACTTTATAAGAAAAGAGATTAGAATAAAATGCACTAAAATCTCTTTAGAGATTTCAATTCTAGAGCCTTTAATTTAGAAACAAGATTGGACATTTCCATAATGTACCCCTTGTGTTTTCTTTGTCGTTATAGCGCATATTTATTCGCTTGTTAAGATGCGTGCTGGTTTCAACTTTATGCAATTTAATAAACTGATCGGCTACTTCAGTTGGAAAACTCTTAACACTGACTTTATCAGGCATAAAACTCTTAATAGTTATAGGAATTTTTATGACCAGTAACCACATCCTATTGGACCCTCACACTTATCATAATTGGCCTTTTCTTTAACTGAATTTTTGTTAGTGATAGTAGAGGTCCATCAGTCCTTAAGGTGTAGTTAGGCCCATGAATCCAAGAATGATCTTTTATGTGGTCTTACCACCTTAAAGTTTGTACCATTCAATTTAGACTACATAAGCATATAATTTCTCATCAATTTAACATAAACATTGCATTATTAAAATTCTACCATAATAGCAATAAAAAATAAATTTCAAAAAATGCAACCATTTAACTGATAGAGCTGCCAACCAAAATTTTAAAACAAGTTGTATCTTTATGCCAACAAAGTACTGGCCCAATATAGATACCTTAAAGTCTAGGTCCTATGTAAGAGACCAACCTTCTTTTGGGCCGACTGTCTCTTTATAGGATTGATCCCAAAGTTTAAGTTATCTATATTAACCATACAATATATGTAATGACCCGACCATAATGACAACCTTTCTTTGTACCGATTGTCACACGCATGGGCCACACAAATTTACGCATACCGGATTCTTGTTCCGTCGTCAGATTAGTTGAGGAGGGTAATACAATATGGGTCTATAGTGTGACAATTTTCCTTTGGGCCGATTATCACACACCAAGATTCTCCCACTTGCATTACCCACATCAAGTATCCGACGCCGTACATAATTCAGACAAACAATAGTCTTTCTTGGACTGGCTATTATCATGAACTATATCGCAATTAGATAAGCTCTTATATATATTTTTTTAACTTGAACATGTATATATCTTTATCTGTATGTTATCTACTGTAGTAAACATTAATAGTTATCATACTAGAACAATATAAGTAATATAATAAATATTGATGAAGCGGAAGCATGAAATGATACATTAAACAATGATAATGAACACTTCAATGCCTATTTTATGTCAACTAACTACTGTTTTATTGTCTAATACCTATACTATTGTAGTGCTCGTCAAGAGCTTCAAACGGCTATTTATACGCCCAAAACAGAAGTCGGATGAGCCTGTAACAACTAATTGAAGTTTCTTTCAGCAAAAAGGGTCTGTAGTGCTTATCGGGTCTGGACCTGACCCGCAATGATTAAGTTATGAGTTTTCTTAATGGGTCGGTTTAATAAACTAAATAAAACCTGATTAACTTAATGTGAGATTAATTGGGATTAGATTTCTTTATTTGAATAGAATTATACCACAAAATTTTCTTAATATATTAGAATTCTATGTCAATCCTAAAACTCAAACCAATCTCAACAACCTAAATTTAAACTTAGATTGATTAGGATTAGTTCTCTTAATTAGATTAAAGTCTTAATTCTAATCCTAATCAAACTCAATAACCCAAATAAGAAAAATCCCAAAACTCTTTTTTTTGGTTTTTGCCATTGGCTATAGGTGAATAATAATTAAAACTGTTAAGGGCAGGCCATGGAAAGAGACAAAAAAGGGGGAATCCTTCATGCTCTCCATGCAGGCTCAGCGCGCGAGCAGGCTCAGCGCGCGTGCGGCCCAACAAGGGATTGGCCGCACGCGCGCAGCCTGCAGTGCGCCCTTCCCTTCTTTTTTATACTCTTACTGTGTGCACGCACCTGCATGCATGCAAGCTATGCTGAATTGATTTTTTTAATTCCAAAAATAATAACACACATATTAAAACATCCCAAAAATGTATACATGAATTAAATTTAATCATCTCTATTTAATTCAATTATTTGAGACACAAAAAAATTTATTTTATTGAATCAAATAAAGAGATGGATTGAAGTTTTAATAGATTGAGATCAAAATTTCTATAAATCCTGACGATCCGATAAAAAGAAAGCTCTGATACCAATTATTGGATCTAATAATTGTCCAAATAAGATCTCATATATAAATAGCCTCTTTATCATGATCAAAAGGATTGTTTTAGGCATAGCTGATTCTATCATGAAAGGGATGCCGAAGGTTGCACGATCTCGAGAACACCGGAGTTGAGGGAGAGGATTATTCTCTCCAGCCACCAAGTTCTCTTCTTTATTCTTAGAAGAGATGAGAGGCCTCCAAGAGAGAGATTAGGTCATTATAATTGGTAGTCGTGAGGGAATCCTACCCATGATATATATAGCATCAAGGAATTCTAGTTCAACTCATCATAGATCTAGACCCTTGATTGATAACACGAGTTTCACACGTGTAGATAAGTCCCACATCTTAATTTAAATACACTCATGACTAAGTGTAAATGAAATGTGTCTAGATCCAAATTAATAGGCTTGATCAATTCTTTATTGGGTTTAACAACATAGGCTTATAAAGACGGATGTATAAATCCAATTAGACTTGTGTAGCCCAAAATAATTTAGACTCTATCCAAATAAGTCGATCCCAAAGTTTAAGTTATCTATATTAACCATACAATATATGTAATGACCCGAGCATAATGACAACCTTCCTTTGTACCGATTGTCACACGCATAGGCCACACAAATTTACGCATCCGGATTCTTGTTCCGTCGTCAGATTAGTTGAGGAGGGTAATACAATATGGGTCTATAGTGTGACAATTTTCCTTTGGGCTGATTACCACACACCAAGATTCTCCCACTTGCATTACCCACATCAAGTATCCGACGCCGTACATAATTCAGACAAACAATAGTCTTTCTTGGACTGGCTATTATCATGAACTATATCGCAATTAGATAAGCTCTTATATATATTTTTTAACTTGAACATGTATATATCTTTATCTGTGTGTTATCTACTGTAGTAAACATTAATAGTTATCATACTAGAACAATATAAGTAATATAATAAATATTGATGAAGCGGAGGCATGAAATGATACATTAAACAATGATAATGAACACTTCAATGCCAATTTTATATCAACTAACTACTGTTTTGTTGTCTAATACCTATAATATTGTAGTGCTCGTCAAGAGCTTCAAAACGGCTATTTTTACGCCCAAAACAGAGGTCGGATGAGCCTGTAACAACTAATTGAAGTTTCTTTCAGCAAAAAGGGTCTGCAGTGCTTAACGGGTCTGGACCTGACCCACAATGATTAAGTTATGAGTTTTCTTAATGGGTCAGATTTAATAAACTAAATAAAACCTGATTAACTTAATGTGAGATTAATTAGGATTAGATTTCTTTATTTGAATAGAATTATACCACAAATTTTCTTAATATATTAGAATTCTATGTCAATCCTAAAACTCAAACCAATCTCAACAACTTAAATTTAAACTTATTTAAGATTGATTAGGATTAGTTCTCTTAATTAGATTAAAGTCTTAATTCTAATCCTAATCAAACTCAATAACCCAAATAAGAAAAATCCCAAAACTCTTTTTTTGGTTTTGCCATTGGCTATAGGTGAATAATAATTAAAACTGTTAAGGGCAGGCCATGGAAAGAGACAAAAAAAAGGGGAATCCTTCGTGCTCTCCATGCAGGCTCAGCGCGCATGCGGCCAAACAAGGGGTTGGCCGTACGCGCGCAGCCTGCAGTGTGCCCTTCCCTTCTTTTTTTATACTCTTACTGTGTGCACGCACCTGCATGCAAGCTAGCTGAATTGATTTTTTTTAATTCCAAAAATAATAACACACATATTATAACATCCCAAAAATGTATACATGAATTAAATTTAATCATCTCTATTTAATTCAATTATTTGAGACAAAAAAATTTATTTTATTGAATCAAATAAAGAGATGGATTGAAGTTTTAATAGATCGAGATCAAAAATTTCTGTAAATCCCGATGATCCGATAAAAAGGAAGCTCTGATACCAATTATTGGATCTAATAATTGTCCAATAAGATCTCATATATAAATAGCCTCTTTATCATGATCAAAAGGAGTGTTTTTAGGCATAACTGATTCTATCATGAAAGGGATGCCGAAGGTGGCACGATCTCGAGGACATTGGAGTTGAGAGGGAGGATTCTTCTCTCCAGCCACCAAGTTCTCTTCTTGATTCTTAGAAGAGATGAGAGGCCTCCAAGAAAGAGATTAGGTCATTATAATTAATGGTCGTGAGGGAATCCTACCCATGATATATATAACATCAAGGAATTCTAGTTCAACTCATCATAGATCTAAACCCTTGATTGATAACACGAGTTCCACACGTGTAGATAAGTCCCACATCTTAATTTAAATACACTCATGACTAAGTGTAAATGAAATGTGTCTAGATCCAAATTATCCAATTATTAAGCTTGATCAATTCTTTATTGGGTTTAATAACATAGACTTATAAAGACGGATGTATAAATCCAATTAGACTTGTGTAGCCCAAAATAATTTAGACTCTATCCAAATAAGTCTAACAAGTTGTACACAAGGTTAAAACCATAATCAGTTACCATGAAGATTATTAAATAGTTCACAAACAGAATGTAAAAATAGATAACTAATAGTAACAAGCAAAGGTTAAAACCATAATCATAGTCACCATGAAGATTATTAAATAGTTCACAAATAGAATGTAGACAACTAGGCTATTGATGGTTGCTACCAATCTAATTCATCAATTGGTTCCCAAAAATCAAGTTTAAGGAAGGTTATTCATGAAAAAGACCAAAAAAGCACAAAAAGGTACACTTTAATGCTAAATATTAAACTGAACTACACAAGTACTCTTCATGCAAATAACCCTAATAACACATAATAACAAAGTGCATGATCATTCAAATACTACTGAGTCATATCTATAATAACATAAAAACATTACATATAGCTATATATAGAAGAGACCATAAGTGTGTGCATGCTACATGGAAATCTATCATGCAATGCCCGACACTACTATCAAACCTGAACTAAAGACAATTGAATATCAAAAGTTATAATTACTTCAGTTTAAAAAAGAAAGAAAGTTAAAGCGTACGGACACCCATAAAAACTTTAAGAAAGAATGCAAACTCACAGTCAAAAAATGAAAAAGAAGCAGGACCTGGTTATCATTGCGCTTTCTCTGAAATGATTCGTTGTAGCATATGTCTAAGCAGGTTCACCATGAAAGTATATGATAGAACGATAAGCCAGTACAAGCTTCTTCCACACTAAAATGGGACTCAGAAGAATTGAATCTGAAGAAACAACATACTTCCAGAATTAGAAAAGAATGCTCAGTACTATTCCACAATATAAACAATCATCAATAGGGGGGCATCATCACTGGAGCAAATGCAGTGACAGGGAAATAATGAAAAATGCAATGACATGTAAATCTTTCAGGTGTATCTTCATTATTTGATTTATAAAGTTTTCATAAAAGGAAAAGACAATTAATTCCAAGGCTAAATTGTTACAGTCAGGACTCCTGAAACCAGAGAATTTCATTCATGCACTTAAGGAAAACAAATCTAACATGAAACTGTTACGAAATAGAAAGATTCGTATCTGCTAAAAGTATTTGATATCACTACAGCTTGTTCAATATGTTTTTCATGCTTCGTTATACAGGAAGAAGAAGTGGGAATACATTCTGGTCTCGCATATTGCCTAATCGTATCATTGGAACTCTCCAACTTCAGGGAACCTGTAAGTCCCAATGTTCTAAGGAAATGGTGGATCCTCAGCCCCAACTTTAATTTCTATCATGCAATGCTGCCACATTACTATCAAACCTGAACTAAAGACAACTGAAAATAAAAAATTATTAATAATTCAGTTAATAAAGAAAAAAGCTTCAGTGCACAAATATACAAAAGTCCATAAACTTGAAGAAAAAAGGTGACTCATTGTCAAAAAACAGAAAAAAGAAGCAGTAGTACCTAGTTATTATTATTGAGATTTCTCTGAAATGATCCGTTGTAGCATATGTCCGAGAAGGTTCACCTTGGAAGTATATTATAAAGCGATAAGCTAGTACAAGCTTCTTTCCTACTAAAAAGGGACTAAGAGGAATTTAATCTAAAGAGCAGAATACTTCCAGAATTAGAAAAAGAACGCTCGGAATTATTCCAACATATAAAGCCATCACAGTAGGGAGAGGCATCATCACTACAGAAAATACAATGACAAGGAAATCAAGAAGAGTTTGTATTTAGAGAGGATAAATCTTACAGATGTAACTTCATTCATAAGACTTTTAAAGTTTCCTTTAAAGGAATAGGCAATTAATTCAAGGCACTTGTGTCCAGAACTGAATTACTACAGCCAAGACTCCTAAAAGCAGAGAATTTCAGTCGTGCACTTGCTGGAAAACAAAACTTACATGAAACTGTAATGAAATAGTATGTTCTGTATAAGCTAAAAGTATTTGATATCACTACCGCTTGAATTTATTTTCCATGCTTCATTATGCAGGAAAGAAGTGGGATATATTCTGTCCTCAGATATTACTTTATCTTATCATAGGAACACTCTAATTTCCAGTAACCTAACTCCCAATGTTCTCAGAGAATGATGGGTACCTCTTCCCCAACTTCAATTTCCTGAAAAACACCACAATTTTCATTGTAGTCACGAGGTCAAATGAGCAACAACTAAAGACGAGCAAATTTATTTGTTCTGAATTTCTTTTGTGTGATAATTTGGTTACATAAAGGGAATTACAATAAATGGCCAAATATACAATGTTAGTAAGCCCAAGGTGATAGATGTTTGATATAGGATCAAGATTTAAAATGCAGGCAATGTACCAATGGAAAGGCTAAGATTGCTTTGGCCTACCAAGTTGTGATGGAAAAACAAATTCTTTTCTTTTAAGTTTGTCTGTAGTAAACATTCGGATACTAAAAGTAAGAGGGCCTTGTTAAACATGTGGACAAGTAAAGTCCTTCTAAAAAACTTTTTGATGCACATGGAAAAAACTTCCACAATATGATCATGTAAGTGAAATTGACAATCTCATAACATGTATTGGTTCCAGATTCCAATTTATCGGGTGAAAGTAGATTGAAACATAAAGAATATAATCTAACTTAGGGTTAGTAATTTCAGACTTCCCATGCATACAGAGAAATAGCTTTTGTATTGATATGCCAGAAATAGATTTGTCGTAGCCGTTTACTCGTTTCAAGCTAAGATTTGGAGTATAAACATGACTATTAAAGATGCCAATACATGTTCCCCTTTAATTAAGAAGGAGAAAAAAATTTATGTCATAGTGAATGTGAATTGGTAAAAAGTTGATATTAGGAGGTTCTCCAAACGAGGTAAATTAGCACATAATGGGTATACTCAAAAGGATAGCCAAAAACTATATTCACAAAATTAAGAAGATAACTGGAGGTCATACACATCAGGTAGAGATTATTGAGTAATTTACAAAAATTAAATGGATTTCATAGATTGAATATGTTGTTCGTCAGTGGAAGGATAAAATCGATTTAGCCTACTATGTTCTGATGGAAAATCAAAATTCTTTTTCTAAGCTTGTTTTAGTGAAGATTAAAATAATAACAGTAAGAAGATCTTGTTAAACATGTGAAAAAGTAAAGGCTTTATGCAAAACTTTTTGATGCATAGGGAAACTTCCAGAATATGATCATGTTGATAAGTGAATATGACCTTCTGATCACATGTCTTGGCTCCATATTCCAATTTATTGGGTGAAAATTGATTGAAACATAAGGAATATAATCTAAGTTCTGGTTAGTAATTTCAAATTTCCCAAGCAAACAGAGACGTAACAATATGCCACATGTGGAAATAGATTTATCAAAGCCCTTTACTTGTTTCAATCTCAGATTTGGAGTATAAGCATGAGTAGTATTTTAGAAATGATATTTTCTATATTTAGTAAAGCCTCTGGAGAAGATTAGTAGAAATGATATAACATCAGTGAGCAAAATTAATACTCAAGTTCAGTTTGATTGATTTCAATGAGGTTTTTTATATTTGTGACAAGAGCTAAAGATGTTTGTGGGATACGATGTCAAGGATTTAAAAAGAGATCAATGCTAACATACTAATAGAGAGAATTATATAACAATATAGGAGTATATGCAATAGGAAAACATTAAACAACAACAGAAATAGACAACTAATACTAACAGTAAAGGTTAAACATAATCACAGTCATCATAAAAACTATCAAATAGTTCACAAGAAAAATGTAGACATCTAGGCTATTGTTGGTTGCTAGCAATCTAATTCATCAATTCGTTTCCAAAAATCAAATTTAAGGAAGGCTTCATGACAAATAAAGCACACAAAATCATGCTTTTAATATTAAATATTAAACTGAGCTAAGCACGTATTCCTCATGCAAATATCCCTCAATAATATTTATAACAACAGAGCATGTTATCATGCCAATACTACTGAGTCATAACTATAATAACATTCAACACATTAATATAGCTATCTATAGAAGAGACCATAAGTGGATGCATGCTACATGAAAATCTATCACGCTATGCTGCAACACTATCAAACCTGAACTAAAGACAACTGAATATCAAAAGTTTGACTACTTCAGTTTAAAAAAGAAGAAAGTTTCAGCGAATGGATACATAAAAGTCTAAATACTTTTAAGAAAGAATGTGTCAAAAACAGAGAAAGAAGAAGTAATACCGGGTTATCATTGAGCTTTCACTGAAATGATCTGTTGTAGCATATGCCCAAGCATGTTCACCTTGGAAGTACATGATAGAGTGCTAAGCCAATGCAAGCTTCTTCGATACTAAAATGCACACATATAGGAATTGAATCCAAATGATAACGCGCTTCCAGAATTAGAATGTTATATATAAAATATTTGATATCATTACAGCATGTTCATTTTATTTTCCATGCTCTATTACACAGGAAAGAAGAGGGAATATATTCTGCTCTTACCTTATTATATCGTTGAAACCATCCAACACTTCAGGGAACCTCTAAGTCCCAATGTTCTCGGAGATGGATGGGTATCTTAGCCCCAACTTCAATTTCCTGAAAAACACCATATTTTCACTGTTAAATGAGTATGCTACAACAATGATGATATGAAGATACTGTAGTCACAAGGTCCAGTCAGCAACAAGTAGAATAGTAAATTTATTTGCTCTGAATTACATTGTGTGATGATTTGTTTAAATAAAAGGAACATCAGGTCATGACACTAATCAGAATCACATTTGTGAGGGAATCCCAGAACCTATCTCCTCATCTCACAGAGTAAATCAGAGTTTTCCCACTCAGTACAGGATTTTCAAACAAACCTCATTGGGATCTCTGATAAAATTAGGTTCTGCAAATCAATAACTTGAAGTCCTATCTTATAAACACATCAAGAACAAATTTTACTCAGCAAAAATTTAGGGAAAACAGGTGGGGCAAAAGATTATTACAGTTATAAAAAGGGAAAATAGTTATAAAAAGGGAAAACAGGTTGATCTGTTGGCATTGCATTTGCTTTCACAAATAAAATAAATTTTCAGAAACACACATTGTTGAAAGTCACAAGCTTTAATTGTGAAAGGGGGTGCAATAAACAAACGGAAAATGAAGTTCACCAAATTCTGAAAACATTAACGTTCAATCAAAAACTTTGCAAAATCTAAGATTATTCATAAACCCCAACCAGGAAAAAGAAATTTTCTCTAAAGAAAATGTTCCGTTGCAAACTAGCAACAAAAGAACCGGAGGAAACTTACAATTAGTTGATGTGGTTTTCCTCAAATCGGCCGTGGATTTGAAATCTTCTTCTCTTCTCTTCTCTTCTCTTTGAAAAGAAATTGCCACACTCATCGAGAGATAATGAAGTTCACCAGAAACACAAAAAAGAACCGAACAGAAAATTTATAAAACCTGCGATTAAACACTAATCCCAACAAAGAAAAAGGAAATTAAAGAAACTGCAACTACAAAACAACATGAACAGAGATGAATCAAGGGAAACTTACAAATTCTTGAAACTGGCCGCCATCGATTTGGAATCATCGTCTTTCGCTTCTTGGAAGAAATTGAAATTAGGGCTTAGGTTTTGTTGAAGGGGTAGGGAGGTTTGGGGGTTTCTTGAGAGATTAAGAGATCAGAGGCGGAGAGAGTGAGGAGGGGAAGAAGGAATCTAGGGTTTATGGAAGTTGAGAGAGACCGGAGAGAAATTGAAATGAGAGGCGTCCTTATTAATCCGCCTGTCTATTTAAAACGGAAGGTTAAGCTCTTGCGTAGGGATTAAGCTAATCACCCCTTTTTCTGTAACGGTTACTTAATCCCGGTCCAACGCCTCCATTCCAAACGCGTCTCGATTTCTTGTTCAAAATTAGAATAAAATAAAATAAATAAAAATAAAAATGATTTTCACATATAAGTCCCCTTGTCAAATTTCTTTTAACAAAGCCCCTAAATATTACATCTAAAAGTCTTCCTTTCTTAAAAGCTGGTCTATTACGTAGGGCCTGTTTGTTTCGTTGCAAAACGTCGCAAGTCGTAAGTCGTAAAATGAAAATGGAAAAAGTGAACTGTAGCAGAGAAAATATATTGTGTTTTACGGTGTTTGGTTGATAAAGTGAAGTGTAAATGGAAAAGTATATTGTGTTTTACGGTGTTTGGTTGGTAATGTAAAAGTGTAAGTGGAAAAGTTGACCACAAAATTAACTGTAGCAGTAATTTAAATATTATAAATACTATTAAATTAAATCTACTATTAAAAATTAAATTGTATTAATAAATTTGAGATAAAAAATTAATAATCTTAATATTTTATTTATAATAATAATATTAATAAAATATTAGTATAAATAGTAAAATATTAACTAAATAAATAATATAAAATTTTAAGAAAATCTAAAGAACATTAATAAAATTTTAAGAATACTAATAAAATATAAATATTAAAAAATCTTACAAAAATAATAAAATATAGTTATAATATTATAATATTAAAAATACTTGAAAATTATTATAATATAAATTTTATTATAATATTATTGTAATATTATAGAAATATAAAATTAACAAAGTAAAATATAATTATAATTTAATAATAAATTATCATTATATTATTATTATACTGAATTATTATTACAATATTAACATAATAAAATATTAATATAATAATAAAATATATTATGATATTAATAAAGTAATTTTTATATTAAAAATAAATAATTAAATATATAGTAAAGTATAATATTGTTATATTAATAAAACATTAACTCTAAATAAAATAATAAAAAATGGAATAAGTATTAATAAAATAATAAAGTATTAAATAAAAATATTAAATTAAAATATTAAATATTAAATATTAAAACAATATTAAAACAATAAAAAAATTAAAGATTAAAAATATAAAATAATTAACTAAGAAATTGAACACTATTTAAAATATTAAATATTTAATAATATTAAATTATATATTGATTATCAAGTAACTGTTTTGAACTATAAGTGTACTATAAGTAAGAGTTACATGACCACAAAATTAACTGTAGCAACTGCAAGTGGGAAAATATGAGTGTAAAAGTGAGATTTACATGACCACAAATTTAACTGTAGCAACTGCAAGTGGGAAAAGAAGAGTTGCATTTTGCAACTTGTTTTTCAGCGAAACAAACAACGGAAAATGGAAAAGAAGTTTTACGACTTGCGTTTTGCGGCGAAACAAACACGCCCGTAGTCTCTAAATTTTCTCCAAAAATTTGATTAGTATATTCTTTTTCTGTTCTGCATGTAGTACCCCTCGGCAACAAAATGACTTTGTCTTTGTAAGGTAGTGTGCTTGTTTTCTATTAAAAATTTAAGTGCAGACCAATTCTGCATTGTATTTGTACTTCTCAGAAACAAATGACTTTGTTTAATTGTCAAGCTGTAAAAAAAATGTTACTTGGTATTTTGAAAAAATTGATTAGATTCAACATGGCTAGTTACTCTGGTTATAGTGATGATGACTGTCAGATTTTCGGAGGACCCAGGTTCTTCTGAGACAGTTACGACAATGTCACCAAATTCATTGACATAATTGAAAAGGTACAGAAACAAATTACCAGGTGTCCCAGTGTAGGGAGAGAGGAGATAAGAGGAGATAAAATACATCGGAAGAGTTTTTTTAAACTCATTAGAAGAGATAGAGCAGAGATCGGAGTTCAGAGGAAGCGAGAACACAGTTCGAAGCAGGCCAAGCAAAGCCCAGTCGATCAGTGTGCACAACGTGCAACCCTAGGACTCTCTGGCTATAAATAAGGGTTAGAACCATCATGAATTGTATCCCTCTGAATATCTCTTGAATTCCCTTGTAATTGATTATTAAATCAATAAGATCTCTCTCCCCCTTACTCTAAGGACGTAGACAAATTGTCGAACCTCATTCAATATTGTGTTGGCTTAATTTCTCTCTTATTTCTCTGTTCTTGTAGTGTCGGTATTTCTCCGGCGGATCTATCTCCGTTACTTGGGTTCCTCAAGTTAGTTGTTGCAAGAAGGAGCTAAGCGCAACACCCAGAGACTAATAGTAAAATTGAAAGCATACCGAAGGAAGAGGTCATGTTTACATTTTGTTCAAGAATTTTCTTCTTTTATTTATCTAAATTGAGAATGATTTTGTGAAGTCACAAAAAAGTTGGGTGCACAAGGGAGGGTTTGTATAAGGCCTACTTGCTTGCTTTGTTTCTGCTCTTTTGAGGCAATTTTTATTGGGGTTGGGTCCCACTCAGTTCAAAAGAGTGGCCTGAGTAAGGACCAAGATCTCATGCAACAATGACAACTCCCACCCTGCTTAGCTCTCCGAATCTCCCTCAATCTGTTTTGTTGGTTGCTAGCAGTCAATTAATCAATTCGTTTCCAACAATCAAGTTTAAGGAAGGTTGTTCATGAAGAACTCAAATAAAACACAAAAAATCATGCTTTTAATAAATATTAAACTGAGTGAAGAAGGTATTCCTCATGCAAATTTTCCTGGATAATATTTATAATAACAGACAACACATTAATATATTTATCCATAGGAAAGACCATAAGTGTACATTCTCCATGAAAATCTATCATACAATGCTGATAAAATGATTATTGTGCATTTTGGAATTTCTTGTCTTAACCAATTGGAGCCTATGATTTTTATGTCCCTGATGTGTACTTTGTTAAATTTTGAGCTTTAAACTCGGGTCCGGTAGTGGACCTCCACCTGATGTGAATCTCTTTATAACTTTCATTTTTGGTCAGGTAGTGATATCCCTGTTCATCGCCTACGTGGCGTGTCAGAGTCAATTTTCAAATATAAAATTGATACAAATATATTTTTGTAATTAAAATTGAAACAAAAAATTCCTCAAAAAAATTGCCCTAAAAAATATATTAGTTGGAAGGTGCAAAAAGTATTTTTTTTGTCAATTTTCCCTAGGGTAATTTTTTTGATAGATCCTACTTTCAAATTTAATTTCAAAAACAAAATCACTCAATTTTTTAAAACTAATCTCTAACCAGTTAGCTAGGTCCACATAGGCGTTGGGTCGTTGCGCCCCACCTACGTGACACATTTTCACTGCCGAAATAAGTTTTTTCTTAGTTCAGGATTGGCACACTCGGACAAATATTGAAGCTCAATTTTGAGCTTCTAAACTTGATCCGGGGTTTGGCTTCCCTGGACCAAGGATGGAGCTCAATTTGAGCCTCATTATACTATGTTTTTCATGTGAAAACACAACTGTAGGATATGCCTTGTGTAAGCAGAGAGGCATCTTTCTTTGAAACACAAGTATCCGATAGTAATTATGTGTGTTGCTGCGCACTTCCCTCAATCCAATACATAGTTGATAAAATGATTTTTGTGCATATTGGAATTTCTTGTCTTAATACCATGCCCACTAAACAAAATACACTAATGCGGGTACGGAACGAGAGTCGGTGACATATTTTTTCAAAATATGCTAAGCCTCAGTACATAAAATTAAACACAATATACTATAAATTTTCAACTTTATTATACAAGTACAACAATATCACAGAGTCATGATTTATTACATCAAAGAAACTAAGAGAAGAAACTAAAATTCCTCACTAGCTAGAAAGGAAGACAAGACAACTACTGAAGCGTTGGAACACATTCAAAGTACTTCTGATCATGCGGAGTCTCTGAACTTAGATCTGAGCAAGCAAATTTAGAGTCATCAGTAAACGATCTAGTGAGAGGGTAAAATGAGAGAAGCATTATGATAATATAATATTATAAAACTCAGTACATTATAATTATATTACAAGTACAATACCATACAGTACAAAACCAATTAGTAATGTAGTCAATCTGTAATAGTGTCATGTGTCTAGAGTTCATCATTTGCATGTATGTTTAGTACATGACATCTTATCATGCTAACACTTTACAAGGCGAGGGGATTCAAGAGTAGCCCCACGGATTCTAGAGGTGGTCCTCAGCACATCTATGTGTAGCATGCCACTTTGCTCTGTGTAACACTTAGTTCTATATGACACTTAGTTTTACACATTTTGGCTGGTGCTTGCTCCGTAAGGATCTCATATGTCAGGAGTTTATCAATGTATATCTATTATTTAAGTATTACTATTTCAAAATGATTAGTAGAGAGATGGCATGTTAATGTGTTGTTATTTAAAATTGACTGGTGAAGGCATTTTCTGTGTTTTAGGTAGATTTTGTACATACTCGAAAATATTAAAAATATATTTTGAGATTCAGTAGAGCAGAGTTCAACTCGGCTTGAGTTTTGAATATTGAGTTCGCTTAGTGAAGGCTCAAAAATATAAAAGAATTAAAATCAGATCATCTGCTTTACTATTTTGAATTTGTTTCAACTTGATATAAATATATGATTCATGTAGCAAGTATTTTCTTCGAATGTGTTTATAATTTGTTCATAATTTATCGAAGCCCAAGTTCATGTTTGAGTGTTGGTGAAAGCTTTTTTATTTCTGTTTTCCATGTTGCTTAATCAGATATTGTGTGCTGCTACACACTTTGCTTAATCCAGTACATAGTTGATAAAATGGACTTTTGTTTTCCATGTTCACCTCGCCTGCATGGCGCCCGCAGGTGACCAGGTCATTTTTGGGTTTGTTATATTATTTTTTGCCTTGTATTGTTTGTTCGGGGCTGGAAAACCAAACGAACAAAATTTGTTTTTTAAATATTTGTTCGTCTGTCGTTGCAAACCGCAGATGAGCATGCACATAGTTTTAAAAAAGACAAAATATGCTTGCCTGTAGTTGGCAACCCTGGACAAGGTAAAATTGTAAAAAAATAATAATTCAAATCCCTCTCTTACTTCCTCCTCTCTCCTCTCAGGTAGCCACTAGGCACGCCGCCGCTGCCAAGGTAGGGGCTGTCGAGGTCGAAAACGATGAGGCCAGTGGCGATCATGGCGAGTAGCAGCAGCCATGCTGCTATCATTGCTGTTGCTAGGCTGCAATGATGAGGAGGCCGGCGGCCATGGCGAGCCCATCACTGGCCTGTTCGTCATCACCGGCTAGCAGCAACGGCGGCATCACTATTGCTGCTTGCCGTGGCTGCCGTCAGCCCTCGTCGGTGGTAGTGTGCCCGATGGTTGCCTTAGATGAGGGAGAGAAGGAGGAGGGAGAGGAATTTGAAATTTTTTCTTTGATCTAGAGTTGCGAACCCCAGACGAACCTGACGGGAAAAAAATTGCTAAAGTCCGCTTCGTTCAGGGTTGACAACCCCTGATGAGGGAAAATTTAAAAAATATAAATTCCACTTGTCTAGGGTTGGCAACCGCGGATGAATAAATACAGAGCAAAATAAATTGTTCGTTCGACATTTACAGCCCCGGGCAAACCCAAAAATGACATGACGCCACGAGGGCCCCACACTGGCGGGGCAATTTCTAGAGTTAATTATTTTTTTGAGGTTTTTTTAAAAAAGTCCTAAAATGATTTTTGTGCATATTGGAATTTCTTGTCTTAACCAATTGGAGCATATGATTTTATGCCTCTGATGCACACTTTGCTCAATTTTGAGCTTGAAACTCAGGTCCGGTAGTGGCACCCCATCTGAACTGAAGCTCTTTTTAACCTTCATTTTAGTTCAGGAAGTGGCACTCCTGTTCATCGCCTAAGTGGCGTGTGAGAGGCCGATTTTCAAAAATAAAATTGGTACAAATTTGTTTTTGGAATTAAAATTGAAACAAAGTTTTCCTCAAAAAAATTATCGTAATAAATATATTATTTGGAAGATGCAAAACGATAATTTTTTTTGTCAATTTTCCCTAGGTAATTTTTTTGATAGATCCTATTTTCAAATTTAATTCCAAAAACATAATCTCTCAAATTTATTATTTTTTTAAAAACTAAGCTCTAACAAGCTAGCTAGGCACCACGTAGGCATTGGGCCATTGCGCTCCGCCTACGTGGTACATTTTCATTGCCGGAATGAGTTTTTTCTTAGTTCGGGATTGGCACATTCGGCCAAAGATTGAAGCTCAATTTTGAGCTTCCAAATTTGATCCGGGGTTGGCTCGCCCAAACCAAGGATGGAGTTCAATATTGAGCCTTATTCTACTATGTTTTTCATGCGAAAATAACACAATTGTAGAACATGCCTTGTGTAAATAGAGAGTCATCTTTCTTTGAAACACAAGTATCCTCTTCCTTCTCTAAGTAAGTTTACTACCTCAACTCACATTTGTAGCATGGTATCCCCCAACCATGAAGAATCTGACGACTACAACAACAGCTGTGTTTGGGTCACCACCGTTGACTCCCCCCGGAGCTGGATCAACGATGTTAACTTCGACAGCTCGAGCTCCATCCAGTCCATATCTTATAGTACCTATTCAAGCACCAGAAATGCTAGTCAAATCATCCATTCATAAAATTAGTTCACACACCAACAATTATTTTATTTCTCCTCCCACCATCCAATTATCGCAGGAGTGAAGAACCAATGACCTTCTCTTTCACACGCACATAAAAAATATATTAACATGCATAAAGTAGTGCAAACTAATCTCAAAGAGAAGTGGAAAATGCTTCATCTATAGAATCTAAAGTAAATTTATGCGCGCAAGGTATGCATAAGAAATAGAGGAAACTCAGGGTCAAATAACATAACCAGTGCAAGTAACAGAGAAAGCATAAAATAATAATATTGAGACGACTCCCTAATGAGTTTTGAAACATTAGAGAAGATAGAAATCTATTGACAGTTTACCCTTACAGAAATATAATGCATTATGTTTCTCCAGGGCCCAAGCGCAACATACCTTTCCATATTTTGTCATATTGATGACACTAGTTTGAATGAAATGGATTTAACAAAGAATTATTGACATCAACTTAAAAATTTTGCACCGAAGTGTCTGACAATCTGAAAGCAAGAGTGAGTGTGAAACAAAATCAATTTCATCCAAAATAAGGAGACATGAAAAGACGTGGTATTTGGAAATCTAAGAAGAAATAGTGAAAGTCATGCCATTTTGATGCCACAGAGAACATTTGCACTTCTTATTGAAGACTTACCTCAAAACTTCAAGCCTTGTGAAAAGCAGAAGTGAGAGATAAAATATAAAAGTATCATACACATGGAGTACACATGAGAGACAATCCTCCAATAAAAACCTTAACACATTTACGTGCATTTTCAAATTGCTAACACTCTAGAGACTCTTGTAGGCTGTCTAAAAAAAAAAAAAAATTACTAAGAGACAAGCCATTGAAAAGCAGAATTCTAAGTTCTAGAAGCAAAGCTAATTTTGACCGCATCTCAACACCAAGGCGCGAGACTCAACAGCCGCGTCTCAGCATCAAGGCGCGAGGGTCGAAACCCGCGTCTCAGCCGCATCAAGGCGCGAGGGTCGAAACCCGCGTCTCAGCAACACTAAGGCGCGAGGGTCGAAACCCGCGTCTCAGCAACACCAAGGCGCGAGGGTCGAAACCCGCGTCTCAGCCGCACCAAGGCGCGTGGGTTGACTCCCGCGTCTCAGTTGTAATCGTCCCAATTTCGGGGCCAATCATGGCCCACATAACGGGGAAGGTTAGCCCCCATTATGGAGTGTTTTTAGGAGGCACGTACGCCCCTGAAACCCCTATAAATAGCCCCGTCGCTATGAAGAAGTGGTCGAATTTTCGGTGAAGGGATTTTTGAGAGAAAAGAGAGAGAGAGCTCAACTCTTCAACAAGCTCGCTGCGTACGAGTTGCCCCTTTGCCTACCTTCTCTTTGAGAGTTTTGGTAGACAGAGCTGTGTTACTCCTTCTACCAGCCAAAGAGAAGATCCCTGACGATCCCGACGGTCATCCGGTCAACGGAGAATAAGATTCACTCTCCACCGCCACTTGAAGAACCCAGCACTAAACAAAGGGGAGATTCAAGACTCAATATCTTCCCTCCCTTGTAGTCGGAGCATTAGTCCGTTGTAATCTTTCAGTTGATTCAAGGAAACTTTACACGAACCATTCTCCGTACCAAACAAGAGATGGCGACTCCGCTGGGGACTACATTTGTCACTGATGAGCAAATCGTGGCGCAAGATGACGTCCTTCGTAAGGGAAAGATGGTCGAATCGCTCGTTGTCGAGTTCGACCAGGCGAAATACGAAGAGTTTCTCTCTGCCGGCTCCAAGAACCCAAAGACCCGCGTCTGCCGTAGGGTCTCGACGGGGAATGGCCCCGAAGCCCGATCCGAGGTTCTCTCGGGCACTGCTGCTGCCAGCTGTGCCAAGCAAGATACACGCGCCAACGCCTCTCAGAAGGCCCGCGTGATCTCAAGCACAACTGCCGCTGCGATCAACCGCGCGGCACGGAACACACGCGTCAGCGTCTCTCAGGAGACCCGCGTGGTCAAAATCCCTGGTGTCCAGCATCAGGTCGTCGTTGGTCACTCTCCACCTCCACGACGCAACCGAAACGCTGAGCGTCGACAGAGGAGACGTGCGCGTCAGCTACAAGTTGGAACCTCTGGTTGTCCAACTGAGGCTGGACGCGACGTACAATCTAGCGCCTTGCCCGCGCCACGTCCAGCACGTGAAGTCCGCGTTTGGCGGCCCAAACGCGAGACTCTTCAAGCTAGGTCCTCTGAAGACCAACTCACCAAACGCCAAGGTGAAGCCTCTGCGCCTCATCAAGCGCGAGAGGCACGCGCCCATAGGCGTGGGGCCCAGCAGCCCATCCTCTCTCAAACGTCTCTGCCCCGACGCACCTAGCGGCAGCGCGGCAGTCGCGTCTCGTCCCAACAAAGACGCCAGACGCGCGTCTTACAGCCGTGGCGCGAAAATCGCGTCCCTGAAACCCGCGTCCAGGCTGTACAGCACATGGATGCCTCCCGTCTTCGACGTTGCGAGGTCAATCTCTTCGACCCCCCTCCCGTGGATCTGAGGGATTACTTGACGAAGAAAAGAAGTGCCAATCAGGTCACTTCATCATGTTGCTGCCAACGGCTCATCTCTATGCTCTCCGAGTGCTGTTGTAATTCAGGTGTGCACCAGCAGTCTTTAGTTAGACAGCTGACCCTGATTCCCCCGTCAGCCAAAAGAAGGCGCTCCCACAGAAGGAGGACCTTCTCTGACATTGAGTACCCGAGCTCACTGCGAATATGACGAGCAGGAGCAAGGAAAAACAACCTGCAGTCAGCTCGGATGAGTCTGACTCTGAACCGGAAGGGGTGTATCAATACACTCGCACCCGGACTGGGGCCATTCCCCCGATTGATTATAATGCCTTAGCCCATGACATTAAAGTGAATGATTCTCACTCCGCCGTAGCAGAATCACGGGCTTCAAACTCTTCCGTTGAGAAGGAGGCCTCCGCCTACATGATAGGCACTCCTGAGGAAACGGCTAGACGTCTAGAACAAATCCAGAAGGCACAAATGGATATGATTCTTTCTCAGCAGGAATCTATCGACTCCCTCAAGCAGATGCTTGCACAGTTGCTCGAAGACAGGAGGAAATCTCCTCCTAAAAAGACGAAGGGTAAAGGGAAAAAGGGAGAAAGCTCATCTTCCGAACCTTCTGAGGAGAGGCCGCGATCTACTTCTAGTTCGTCCAAATCCTCGTCACAAGTAAAGGGCGACCAAGACCAGGGAAAGACTCATGCTAAAAGAATGAGTCAATTGGAGCAACGCCTCGAGGCCCTTACCAGCCGTAAAGGCCTCCAAGAAGCTGGAGTGGTCCGGCCCTATCCTGCTGAATGGGACTCGGTTCCATACCCGTCCAAGTTCAAGGCTCCAACCCTTCAAGCATTCGATGGGAAAGGGTCACCCAACCAACACATCTACTACTTTAAATCCCAAACAGGGAATGTAGTAGACAACGATGCCATCTTGGCACGACTGTTCATTGGCACCCTGAAAGGGCTCGCCTTTGAATGGTTTATGAAACTCCCGGAGGGCTCCATCAAGAACTGGGGCGATTTGGAGAAGCTTTTCCTAACGCGCTTCTTCGAAGACGACTCGGAAGTCACGATGCCCACCCTTTTGGCTACCAAACAGCGAAAGGGAGAGTCCGTCAAATTTTTCATGGAAAGATTTCGGAATGTGGCACTCCGATGTCCGAGCGGCATGACCCAGGTCACCCTGGTGGAAACATGCCGCCACAAACTCCAAACCTCACTCCTTGCTCAAATAGGAGTTGCTGAAAGCCGCACCTGGAAGCAGCTGGTCCAACAAGGTGAACATGCTGAGGAGATTGTCGCCCGCGTCAGGGCAGAAGAAGGGAAGCCACGGCCAGAGAGGTCAACCAGGCGTGCGCCAGACATATCCCTCCAGACAAAGCAGAAGGATAATTTGGCAACAGAGACCAAATCTCCCGCCAAACCTCAATCGGTCAAGGCGAGTGGCTCTTCGAGCCAGCCACGCGCCAACAAGCAGTATTCTTTCAAGGAGGAACATGTCGATTCGCTCTTCAAGCTACTCAACAAGAGCAATAGACTGAAGCTCCCTGAAGCCAGGCGCCCTGGAGAAGTCGGTAAAACCGACAATCCCAATTACTGCTTATACCACAGAATGTTGGGACACCCCACCAAAAGCTGCTACGTCTTCAAGGACATCCTTCAGGCCCTGATTGACGCGGAGGTATTAAAACTCCGACCAAAGAAGAAGAAGGTGACGGCTAACATGACGTCAGTTCTCCAGTTCGGAAGACAACCCCCAACGCCTTCGGGGGTGGTCCCTGTTCCGAAAGGAGAGCTAAGAGTGGTCAACATGGATCCTCACCAGCAACAAGAGAAGGGCCTAGTACCCGTTCCTACGCCTCGAGGGGAAATCATGTGGGTCCACCCTGATCTTGTTGACGCCCAGCAATGGACTACTGTAACTAATAAGAAGTCCAAGGGTAAGGCAAAGGCGTCATCCTACAATGTGGTGTGTGCCTCTTCTCGAGAAACGGATACCGATATTCCTTCGCTAACCGACTCAGAAGAGGAGACAATAGTTCTGGCCGCAGAACCCGGTCGGCTAGTGGCAGAAACCCGCTCAGGACAGCCCTACTTGAAGCAGTATGGCGAAGTGGCGGCAACCCCTCCACAACCAGCTGCAGAGCCAACCAAGCCCTCCACAAAACAACCAGTGGAGAAACAGAAGGAGACTCGATTTTCTCGAGCCCTTCAAAAGGGCATCACGGAAGGATCTACGGTGCCTTACCGCTTCGATGTCCTGGCTCAATTGGCCAATATCCCAGCACGGATTATCTTGTATGAGCTTCTTAGGCTGTCAAAGTCAACCAGAGAAGCTCTACAAGAGGCTCTGGCAAACGCTGAGGTCTTCATGACCCAGGTGCCAAAGGAGGAAGATGTAGAGAATTGTCTCCACACCTCCCAGAATGCCCCCTGCATCACCTTCATGGCAGAGGATATGCAGGTTAAAGGGAAGCATGATCGACCCCTGTACTTCACAGGGTATATTGGATCATCTGAAGTGAACCGCATTCAGGTAGATCCAGGGTCCGCGTTGAGCATCATGCCTCGCCGGGTCATGCAACATCTGGGCATTCCTACTCATCGTTTGAGCCCTACCCAGACAACTATCTACGGGTTCAATGCCAACAGGACCCGTCCGATGGGGAAGATTAAGCTCAAATGCCAGATTGAAAGTTTAAAGTCGGAAGTGACATGCTACATCATTGATGCCGACACTTCCTACAACCTATTGTTGGGACGGCCGTGGATTCACCGCAACTCCATCGTCCCCTCCACTCTCCATCAAGTCATGAAATACATTGACGAGAATGGAAAGGTGCAGACGTTGATTGCCGAAAGGCATCCATTCAAAGGGGTCAAGAATTATTTCACAGACTCCTTACTGTACCAAGAGCCCGGGGAGACGGATGAAGTCCTGCAACCGGAAGAACCAGACTCTGGCAATGAAGCCGATACTGAGCTGGAGGAAGATGAGTGTGTGTGGGAGCTAGATCCACCTGTAAAGAGCATTGATAAGCTCGATGTTGATAATACCACCGACGATGTAGGCGGTTGGTACATTAATGAAGAGTTAGATTTAGCGTATTTTTCTGTGTTTGCTTCTGATTCAATACCGTCAGATACTAGCACTGATGTAGATGATGACCTCTGGTCGTCAATGGTTGCTTTGACATCGTTGCATGTACTAGTAAAATCATCCTTCGGGACATACCAGGATAATGGTAATGCGCAAGAGTCTATATTTATGGTTCCAGCCAGACGGAAAGGCCAAAAACCAATTCTTTTTGGGCGATTCTCGTCTGAACCAACGCCCCACGAAGAATCGGAAGGCGAGGAGGAATCCCCTCAGTTCGGTCATTATGAACCAAAAGCGCTCAAAATGATGAAGTGCATGGGGTACGATCTAACCAGCAGATCCAGGTTGAACTTCGGTAAAGGAAGGAGAACGCTACTTCGATCCTTTGTGCCGAAAGGGAAAGCCCCCGATTATTATCATCGGACGCGCCGGGGGTTGGGCTATGTATCGACTCTGATCCCATCAGCCTCTGATTCTGGAGGGCCATCAGGCCATGATTACTCTTCAGGCACGTCATCGTGGGAGTCGGATGTCAGTGTCGGCAACATCTTCAGAGAACTTTCAGTGAACATGGTTTCAACAAGCCACCTGGAAGACGGAGATGAAGAAATGATCCAATCTGATACAGATCCTTGGATCAAACATTTAAATACTCTTTGGGATACCCGCTTTGAACAGCGTGAGCTACCCACAGAAGACAAGGTTGTTCAAGTCAATCTAGGAGATGAGGCCAATCCTAAGCCCATCTTCATAAGTGACGGCCTGTCACCTTCAGAGAATAAGGATCTAATATCTCTTGTACAAGAGTATATAGACGTCTTCGCCTGGAATTACGAGGACATGCCTGGACTTGATCCTCAAGTGGCTATGCACCGCCTCAACATCAATCCAGACGCGAAACTTGTCAAACAACAGCAGCGACGGTTCCGTCCAGAGATAATGGAGGCAATTCAATCAGAAGTCAGAAAACTTATTGATTCTGGCTTCATCAGGGAAGAACAACATCCCGACTGGGTAGCCAACATTGTCCCAGTTACCAAGAAGAACGGGAAGATCTGGATCTGCATCGACTTCCGTGATCTAAATGAGGCTTGCCCCAAAGACGAATTCCCACTGCCAATCACAGATGTCATGATTGACAATACTTGTGGATTCGAACGAATGTCCTTCATGGATGGATTCTCAGGATACAATCAAATTAAAATGTATCCTGATGACGAAAAGCATACCTCCTTCAGGACACCTCTAGGGGTTTATTGCTATACCGTCATGCCCTTCGGACTGAAGAACGCAGGGGCAACATATCAAAGGGCCATGAATGCCATTTTCCATCAGCAAATACGCAAAACGGTGGAATGTTATGTTGACGACATCGCGGTAAAAAGCCGCACTAAAGATGATCACATAGCTGACCTGAAGGTGGTTTTTGACATCATGCGAGCTCATCAGTTGAAGATGAATCCCACCAAGTCCTTCCTGGGGGTGGCCAGTGGCAAATTCCTAGGATTTGTTGTAACCTCCACGGGAATTCATCTGGGCCCAGAAAAGGTTCGCGCTATCCGGGAGATGCAACCTCCGAGAAATCTCAAGGAACTCAGGGGATTGCAAGGACGATTGGCGTACATCCGTAGGTTCATCTCAAACCTCTCCGGAAGATGCCAACCCTTCACTAAGCTAATGAAGAAGGGTGTCTCGTTCATTTGGGACGACGCTTGTCAACAAGCATTTGAGGAAATCAAGCAATACCTCACCCAACCACCAGTCCTTGCAGCTCCGATATCCGGAAAACCTTTCGTGGTATACGTCCGGGCAATGGATCATTCTTTGGGAGCTCTACTAGCTCAGCATGATGACCTAGGACGAGAGCAAGCGATCTACTATCTGAGTAGAACAATGATCGGAGCCGAACATCGGTACAACCCGATCGAGAAGGAATGTTTGGTGCTGGTGTTCGCCATTCAGAAAATGCGACACTACCTGGCGGGCCAAACCATAAATGTCATATCAAAAGTCAACCCCTTGAGGTTACTCATGACAAAACCTTCATCGCTAAACGGCCGACTGGCAAAATGGGCCATATTGTTATCTCAATATGAAATGCACTTTTTACCACAGAAGGCCATTAAAGGACAAGCGGTGGCGGATTTTCTGGCTGAGCATCCAGATCCGAGGGCAACCAAACTTTACGACGATCTCCCAGATGAGGTCGCTGAAGCCTGCCTAACTCAGACATCGTTCGAAAGTCAAGTGTGGCAACTCTTCTTTGACGGTGCATCCAGAACAAGCCCAAAAGGACACATTGTAGCGGGAGTAGGAGTAGTACTCGTCTCGCCACAGAATTATGTGATTCCCCGAGCTGTCTCATTAACTGAGTCTTGTTCCAACAATGTAGCAGAATACAACGCTCTTTTGATTGGGATGCAGTTCGCCGATGAGATTGGCGTTAAAAATCTCGAGGCATACGGTGACTCCAAACTCATTGTTAGCCAAGTTCGCGGGGAGTACAAAGTTAGACATGAGGACCTAGTACCCTACTACAACGCAACTATCCACATGGCCGAGAGGTTCACAAACTTCTACATCGATCATGTACCGCGCAGGCAAAATGCGCATGCAGATGCACTGGCGTCCCTCGCGGCCTCCTTAGCTCTTCCAGCTGGAGCAATGGAGAAGGTATTCGTCTACAGCCACGACCTGTATTGCCCGAGAACTACCCTCGAAGACTATCAGGAGTCAAAAGGAGAGTATCAAGGCAAAGAAGTACTGGAATTGTCAACCGGGCCAGAACTTAAAGACTGGCGATTCCCCTATATCGACTATGTCTTGTATGGCATCCTGCCTGAGGACGCCAAGGAAGCGGCTGCCATTCAAAGGAAAGCCCCTAAATTTTACTACAATGCGATTGCACGAACATTGTATCGTCGATCGCATGACGGGGTCTTGCTCCGGTGCCTCTCACCAAAGGAGGCCCAAGAGGTATTGAAAGAAGCCCACAATGGTATGTGTGGAGCCCATCAACCTGGCCCAAAACTGGCACATCGACTCCAAAGATTGGGTTACTACTGGCCCAAGATGATTGCCGATGCCATCACTTATGCCAAAAGATGTCACGCCTGCCAAGTGCACGGCGATTTCATCCATCAAGCACCAGGGTACCTCCACTCCACGACCTCTACCTGGCCATTTGAAATGTGGGGGATGGATGTGGTTGGTCCTATCAGCCCACCATCATCAAAGGGACATCGGTTTGTTTTGGCAATAACCGATTATTTCTCTAAATAGGCCGAAGCTATTCCTCTGAAGGAGGTAAAATCGTCTAACGTGATCAAGTTCGTGAAACATCACATTATTTACGGTTTCGGTGTACCTCGGCGAATTGTCCATGACAATGGACCCCAGTTCATCAGCCAGGCGTTCCAGAGATTCTGCGCCAAGTTCAGAATCCAGAGTGTGTCCTCAACGGCATACTATCTTGCCGCTAATGGCCTCGCAGAAGCTTTCAATAAGACCATTGGCAAGCTTCTCAAGAAGTTCGTCTCGAAAAGTCAACGAGACTGGGACGATAAGCTAGGTGAATGCTTATGGGCCTATCGCACAACTGTGCGAACCCCAACTAAAGCCACGCCATTTTCTTTGGTATATGGGTGTGAAGCCGTGCTTCCACTGGAAATTCAAATTCCATCTCTACGCGTCGCCTTGACAGCGGAGATGACAACAGAGGAGAAGCATCGACAGCGACTCCAAGAATTGGAGGCCTTAGACGATAAGCGTTTGCAGGCCCAACAACAAATCGAGCTTTACTAAGCTCGAATTACCAAAGCCTTCAAAGAAAGGCGATCTTGTCTTAGCCGTCAGAAGACCCATGGTGATGACGCACAAGACAAAATGAAAATTCCAACCCAAATGGGAAGGACCGTTTGTGGTAGAGTCAGTCTACTCGAATGGATCATATCGCCTCATAACCTTGAATGGCGATACACTCATGATGCCTATTAATGGCAGGTTCTTGAAGAAATACTATCCTTAAATGGTATTCTTCCTCAGATCAAGTTCAAAATTACACCTCTGATCAAAACAAGAAGAATTTCTTCATTAAAACATCCGACGCCTCCGACGACTAAGGATAGAGGAAAATGTTGGCTTCTAAGCCCAACATAAGTCTTCGACAACTCATCATGCTGAGGGGAATAATATGGCTAGCCCAACTCAAACGGTAGTTGGTAAAGGCACCTCAAATCCGTTGATAGCTGAGGGTTTGCTAAAAATCCTAAGTGGACTCAACTCCACTCTCCCCTCCAAAATCCCTTACCAATTCTCATCCACAGAATGGTAGGTCTACAAAATACAGTTGTTGCCAAGTTAACACTATACCTCTGGCACTTCAAACTCCACCTGTCTATTCTCATCAATAGGATGACAGGTCCTCAAATTGCTCATATCGCAAATCAAGTTTCTGTCAAGTTAATATCACACCTCTGACAAAATTACTGTTTAAGTTAACATTATACTTCTAAACAGTACACCAAGCTTCTGTCAAGTTAATATTACACCTCTGACAGTCACTTTCCTTCAGACTTCCGTGTTGAAGCTGAAACGAATGATGCTAAGTTAACATTACACCTCTAGCATCTAAGTCATTGCTAAGTTCAACAATACACCTATGGCCATGACTTTTCCTCGACTTCCTTATCCAAGCCGAGATGACCAATGCTAAGTTCCACATTACACCTCTAGCATTACCCTCACTGTCAAGTTAAACATCACACCTATGTCAGTGACACTCTCAGTTTTCCCAAACGAAAGCTGAAATGCTTCTGAGTCAAGTTAATATCACACCTCTGATTCACATTCTTGTCGAGTTAACATCACACTTCTGGCAAGACAACTTTCAACCCGTTAAGTTAATATCACACCTCTAACGGTAAAGATTTTCCTAGATTCCCTGCGAGTCTAGTCTTACTTGTTATTCTCTTCAACAGAATAACAAGTCTACCTAAACACATTGTTAGGTTAATACTACACCTTTAACAGTGTTTTCCTTCGAATCCCCAGCTGAGCTTAATCAAGTGAATCCTAAACCTTGATAAAGGCCCATTTTCCCTGGGGGTACGAGTTTCACTTGTCATTCTCCTTTATAGATTGACAGGTCCACCAAACATTATTTCATCTCTGTCAAGTTAATATTACACCTCTGACAGTATTGTGAAAGTTCCTGAAATAGGATCTTTCCCTACAAAATTTGACTTATTAAGATTATCATCATAATTTTGACGAAGTCAAAGATCTTCTGCTTCTATGCGTCTGACTGAAGACAAAAGGTTCAAGACAATAGAAAGAGGCAGAAAGAAAAATGTCACTTTTATTTATATCCAGGCATATGAAAGTGATACAAAACGCTCTCTTATACAATAAGATTGAGTGTTACAATTAAGGAGTACAAAGAAGTCCCTCTCTCTCAGAGGCCGTACTCACTCCTTGAAGCCGCATCTGATTCCAAGTGCACGATGTTTGGAAAAGCGTCAAACTGTGGCGACAATAGAAGCTGGCTGCACCACGATGCATGATGTAAACATCGAAAGAGCCCTAGCTGACTAAGCTAAGAGCAATGGTGTTCTTGAGGTCCGGTGGCAGCAGAAAGCCATGCAACCCTTCATTCATGAGCATCTCTTTCGCCAGAAGGCCATCCAACAAACATGGAGTGTCCTCGATGTCACTTCTGGGGTGAGAGAGGAAGGGGATGCTATCTGCCACTATATCCACCGTAACCCCCTCGCCGCCATACCCACTGTGACCGTGACCAGCCCGCAAGCATGACTGGTGCATCGCGTCCAATGAGATCTTGACGAGGGTTAAGTCCCCGTCAGGGATCGTGATTTCTTCCCTTGTGGACGACGGAGACTGTGATTTCTTCCCTTGTGGACGAACATCGAACAAGTTCGCCGACCGATATATTCTCCCACGGGCCCAGCGAACGAGAAAAAGGATGATCAAGCCTACCTGCAAGGAATAAACAAAGGAATCAGAACATCTGGAACTTAGTACACTTCAACAGAGAAAACTAAGTGACAGACGCAGTTATTGCCGAAGATAACAGACGCGGAAATGACCCACGCAGTGAGCCAAAACTTCCGCGGTGGCAGAAACAGACGCGAGTTAAAACTGTGATACACGCAGGGTTCAAACGCAGTCCAATTTTCTGCATCTGCGTCTAACACACCAGGCGCGAAAAGACTCAGACGCCGAAAAAATTGCCATCTCCCTGTTGAATGAACAGGAGTTGCAAGATTCGGGTCTGAAACCTTCAACCCGAGTTGGAATTCATCCAAGTCAGTGGCCTTAAAACGCGAGCTTCATGAGCAAAGCCAGCGCCAAGTGCCAAAGACTTCTGTACTCGCGTCCAGAGAAGTTCAAGTCGATGGCGCAAATTCCAAACAAAAAAGGAATGCACCAACTAAGACTTCATCCAGATTGTTATCTCTTTAAGAGATGCCAAGGTGCAAGCCTGGGTGGACTAAAAATGTCATGGCAAGTCGGGACGGCATACCCGCAGAGGCCTCTATCAAGAGTTGAACTCTCTGCATTAAAACGTGGACATGAAAGATGATCAAAGAGATGCTTTCTCCTGAAGAGACCAAACAGAAGCATGAAAGCTCTGGGTCATCTTCATCCACAGAGTCACCTTCATCCATGGAGACAGACCCCTGTTAAAAACTCTGAGGAAGGCGGAATTTCTCAGAGCAAATCAAAAGAAAACAGTCTAAGTTTGGGTTGTCAAAGAGGGAGAGGGTGAGCCCTATTTATAGGCAGCCCCTGATAACTGCCATTAATGGTTCCCGTCGGCCTTAATGACCGCACGACCGTCAAAGTCCAATAGGAGTCTGACGCGTGGAACGTTGCTTCGGGAAGCGTCGCAGACGCTGGTCTCAAACCGCCAGCGCCGGTTTTGCATTAAAAGGCATTAACGCCTGAGTCCAATGAGGAACCAACGCGTGGACAACTGCTTCGGGAAACAACGGACGACCCGGTTTTCCAATCGTCAGTGAAGACTTGAAAGATCTCATGAAATCTTTAAGTCAGGCCGCATTTAACGCCTGGGAAGTTACATCAAGACGCAGATGAGAAAGCCGCGTCCAGGAATTCGCGTTCCCTTTTCAGACTGAATGACGTCCACCTGCATTCCAGAGGAATGTCCGCGTGACCCAAAGTTGCGTCCCTTCAGCAAACGGGGCCCATTTTAAGGGAAAGCACTTAATTCAGCAAAAGACTTAGGCCATTGTGGGATTAGTCAGAAAATACGCAAGGCTGCGTCCCTCGCGTCTTCATCAGAGGAGCTGCGTCTGCATGGGTAGTGATGGGTTTTTGCACCTAGTCAAAAGACCCAGCACTGCATCCTTAAGGACTGCGACCAGTGAGTCCCACTCAAAACTGCGTCCTTCGCGTCCACTTGAACCGCGTCTTCATTAGCAGGACAAATTCGCGTTAATTAAACCCGCGTTTCTCTCTGTGAATTGACGCCGCGTCTCAAGGACTTAGTTCTGCCTAAGTTCCTATGAACTGATGACTGCGTCTCTCTCTCTATGATTTGATGCCGCGCCTCATCAGAAAAAACTTAGTTCTATCTAGGTTCCTATGAATCAATGCCGCGTCTCATCAAGAAGACTTGAGTCAACGCCGCGTTTCATTAAAAGAAGTTGAATTCATCTACAGCAAGGCAATAAAGATGGAACAAGAACTTCAAAGACTTTTACTATAAAAAAAAATGGTAAAAGCAAGTACAAACACTCTTGGTGAATAGAGTGTCCTTTTTCTTTACAAAAAAGAAGAAGAAGGCTACAAGTCCTGGTTCGCCAAGGAACGGATTTGCTCTCTAAGGCGATGTATCTTATGTTGACGCGCCTTCTCAGTCTCCATGAGAGCTTGGGCCCGCAGATCCGCCTCAGATAAAAATCCCTGCGCTTGTACTCGGAGGGATTCCAACTCGGATGAACGAACAGAGAGGTTTGCTTCAACTTGCGCCTTGGCAGCCTCTAACTCCGCTAGCCTCTTTTCAGAGGTAGCAAGCCTCTGTTCGTTAAAAGCAATCATGGCCTCAGCCCTGGCTATAGCAGCCCGAGAGTCAAGGATAGCCTGCTTTGCAGCCTGTATGATCATGACAGATTCCTTGGACTCGACCGCTAGCCGTTGATGATCAGCCTGGAAACCTTCAAGAAGACGGGTGTTATCGATTATCTTCTCTTCCACCTCCCTTCGCTCCTGCTCTTGAGCAGCAAGGAGCCTATTCAGAGTTTCCTGGGCTTCGTGGAATGAGCCGGCATCCTCCAGGGATCGAAGCTCTCTCAGGTCTTGTCCCAGCTGCTCCACCACCAGCAGACACGCCTGGGCTAGCGAAGGGCCTCCGGCCAACTTGATGTTCTCGGCCAAGTTTCCGAGAAACATCCAGGCGAATTCAAAGGAGCTACCCCCAAACAGGATGAAATCGATGCATGATCGCATCGAGTCAAAGAACTGCCGCACCGTTTTGCGTGTCAGGAACTCCATAGTATCATCGCCCGAGGTGCTCCCCGACCCCCTTTCTATCACGGGGTGAGGGATGTAAGCCGGCTCTTCTCGCGCAAGAGTCAGGCTGACCACCGGTACGGCAGGAGCAAGAGTAGCCACTAGCGCTTCTGAGGGTGCTACCTCTGCAGGAACCTCCACAGCTGATGACAGAGTAGTGAGCTCGACCTCCTCAGAAACCTCGGCCGAGGCTTGAGCTGTGTGGCCTTCCGGAGGGGCACCGACCGTCAGACTCTCCACCTGAGCCCCCCCAGTTCTCTCTGCAAATTATCTCAACATTAGCTACAATGATGAAAAGAGAAACATCCAAGACATCAAAACTTCCTTACCAAGTTGGAGGTCCAGAGATGTCGAATTCTTGGGCGAATCCTGCAGAGTAGAAGTCTCCCTCGCTTCAGTGGTTGCCTCCTCGTCCTGCAGAGTGGGAGTCTCCCCGATTTCAGTAGTTGCCTTCTCTGGAGGCATCTCGGCGGTTGGAGTCTCAACTCCTTCCGGCTGGGTCAACTCTTGCACCATCTCCTCGATATGCGAGGAGGTTGCAGCCTCAATATCCTCGGCCAACCCTGCAGCATAAAAGGAGAATGTTAAAACCTCCTCTTTAAAATGAAAAGAGAAATTAAGTCAGAAGGTAAAAAAAAGTACCTTCAGCGGGAATAACTGCCGCCAGTGGTGATGCCGTCAACGGCTCGCACCCATGTATTTCCTCCTCCGAGATGTGTGAGAATTTACTCGGATCAGGAGGAGCGGGTTCGTCACCATAGTCGACCTCATCCTCAAAATCGCTTCCCTCTGCGGATAAGGAAGACGGCAGTTCAACGCGAGAGGCCTCGGTAGCCGGAGCCTTGCCACCAATTACCCCAGTGGTAGGGCTGGGGTCAACTGTCCGAGGACTGGAGATGAACACACTTGGAGACCCAGGTTGCTGTGCCTCATCTCTCCTTTCGTGAGCCGAGAAAAACCCGGGCTGAGCTGAGACCCCCGAAATCTCAACATCACCTCCGCTCATGATGTCAACTTCGAACTGCTCGGCCTCGTCAGCAGGCTCTCCTTCCTCTGAACTCCTGCAGCCCCTGCTGCGCAACCTATGGGCACAGACTAAGGGGACAGCCTCTTCATCTGCCTCTTCTTCCCTCGGTTCCTCAACACCAGCAGGGATGTCTTCGGATAGAGAAACTTCGGCCGTCAAGTCTCTCCGGACCTTCTTTGGGGCAGGGTCAGCAGTGGAAGTAGAGCCTCGAGCATGCTTACTCACCGCTTGTCGAGCCTTTGTTGCTCGTGGCTCCTCCCTCGACCCTCTCCCGACTTCCCTCAGAGCCTTCAGGTACTGCTCGACGCCTCGCGAGCGTTTACCGGACCCCGACCTTGCTTCGAAATTTGCATTGATACTCTCAATGCATGAATACTCCGGAACAAAGTATGGTGTTTGGTTGGCCTGGAAGTACCAAGTACAGAAGCTGAAGCTGGTACGGCCCTTTGGCTCCTTGAGAGGTAGACGGAAAGTTGCTTCCGTCCCTCCGGCCACACTATAGTACCAAGCCCGAGCACCTTCGAACAAGTTCCCACTGAAGGCGAGTCGAGCATTGGGGTTGCCGACGTAGAGTTGATCATAGCCAAACTGTCGGGCGAAGCGATTCGGCATATATGGCTCGATCGTGCATGAAGTACCTTAACGGAAAAGCACATACCCAGGCCGGATGTTAACCAACCACCAGAAAATCCCCGTTGACAGCCTAGTGAAATCATCTTGGCCTGCGGAGTCAGTAAATAGTTCCCCGAAAGATGCACCAGGAATCTCGGGGAAGCAGCGGTTAAGCTGGTAGTTCGAAGCAGACAGAATGCACTTTCGAACATAATACATGTAAGTATTACGCCAGTCACAACCCTCCAACCGCTGTACAAAAGGGACAAAACCCTCACTCCAAGGCACCGGCGTCATCAGAGAGGGGCAGTGCATCACGTACCAAGCCATTAAGTACGTGTAGGGCAGCTCGACCCGAGGGTTGGGGCGCTTCACCGTCGGCTTCCCCTCTGAGTCAACAATCGGCTTGCCATGGGAGTCGACAGCCTTCCCTGCCTCGCAGAAAGCCTGGGTTAACGCCCGCAACCCGCTTTGAATGCCAGCCGCCATGGCCGGGAGAAGGGCTATGGGACTGCCATAGGCCAGGAGCACCGCCGGGTACACTACATCGGCAACAACGACTTCATGTGGCAGTGTGGGCACCACACAGCGCTTCAACCACAGCATCAAGAAGCCCGCCAACAGTGCTCGATCGGAGATAGGAACCCAGGCTTGATGATGAAAGCTTTCGAAAACCATGTCAGGTTCGAAAACATCCTCGTTCGAAACCGTGGTGTAGAAGCCTTCAGAAGCCTTAATCCTGTCGTCAATCTCCTTGTCGGAGCTGGGAGCCAGTCGGGTTACCGGATGGTCTTTCTTATTGATGCCGTTAAACAAGTAGCTGGCCCAAGACAGCTGCTTGACTCCTCCCGACCTCCAAGAGGTTACCTGACCGCAAATGTGGAAGTGACATAACACCTCCCAATAAGTCTCGTACACTTGAGGAGACCCTTTCTTCATAAGGTTGAGCTCCTCAGTGGTTGGGACATATTCCTCATAGGGAGAGTCCCCTGTTGCCAGCCCCGAGACCTCATGCAACTCGTGCAGGGCAAGGCCCATCTCTCCGACCGGAGTGAAGAATGTCCCCGTCAAAGGATTGTAACGCTCCAGGATCCCGAAGAAGTTCTGAGAACTCGGCGGGATACCATACTGGACAGCCCTGACTGCTTGGTACAAATCCGTTTGCTCCAACAAGTCCCTAAGGTCGGCAAGGACGAAGCTTACCATCCTGCCCCACCAATACTTCTCGGTGGAATGAACCCACCCGGGCGAACGGAACTCAACCGGAAAATCACCCTCCACTTTCATGAATGCGTTGAGGAAAGTGGTGCCAAGTTTTGGTGTTTCTCCAACGGGGGCTCAGTCCTGAGCGACCCGGAGAACAGGCCGAGAACCGCCCTATCATGACTATCATGACGGTATACCCTTTTGGAGCCTAAGTCACCGAGAGTAATCTCAGGGACATATCGGGAAAGGTCCCATTTCATCTTCCGAGGGACGGACATGTGCTGGAGATAAGACAGCGGGTACATCCTCTCCATGTCCGGAAGAAAAAATCTTCTATCCCCTATCTGGCGGAGCCATTTATAATCTCCGTCATACATGGAATAGCCGCCATCGCCGATATGGTCTCCAAAGAAGAAGGCAGGCTTCTCCAGCGGAACGCGAGCATCCGTTGTGAATGCTGCATCAGTCATAAGCTCCCGAAAAGTTGTCATGTCAACATTGGAGAGCCTTTTCTTGCGCTCCTGCGACCTGTCAGCAGTCACAGGTACAGTCCTTTGCAGTGCAAAGGTTAAATCACGGTCAGCACCACCTACGTGCCCAAAGTGGCGCTTCTTGGAGAGTGGAGCAGAAGAGTGTGGCACTGCAAAAGAAAAGGACACTTGATCAGACATCTTATCAAAAAAAATGTGTTAAGTGTCTATATTCCAGACGCAGAAAAGATACTAGACGCAGAAATTATCAAAATTCGCGTCTAGACTTGAGAATCCGCGCAGAAGAGACACTGGACACAGGAATTATCAAAATCCGCGTCCAGACCTGCAAATCCGCGTCCAGATGTGAGACCCGCAGGATCAAGCCCGCGTTTTGAAAACCAAGACTTATGAAAAATCTCTTAAGTACTTGGGCTCAGGTGCCAGATTCATAAAAAATCAGCACCTGATGTCATGAGAACGTAAGGATCAAGTCCGCGTCCGAACCCTTCACAATTAGAAATATTCTAAGTGAAGAATCCGAACTGCAGGGCTCACTGGCACCGGGTCATCAAACCCGCGCCTTGGTTATCAACTCAAAGACCGCGTCTGAGACCGCGTCTGAGAATCAAACATGGTTTATATTCTGTGTTGACGGTTTTCCTCAAAAAAAAAAAGATTTTTTTTAGGGGTTTCATGAACTTCCATTAATGGTGAAGGTTAAGCCTAAACGGCATTATACCTGAGAAAAGGACTTCCTGCGCGGAGGAACCGCCCCTCTGGGCCTCGGCGATGGCCGCTTTTGAAGATGATGCGGTGGGTTTAGCTTTGGGTGCCATCGTTAATCAAAAATCCGATGATGAACGATGAAGAAATAGAAAGAGAAAGAGAAGACTCCTTTTTCTCAAAAAACCTTAACAGATGCGCTCGGAGAAGAAGAAGATATCTCTCCGACTGTTGCCATTTATAGGCACAAAGATTTGCAAAGATACGCGACACGTGGCTCGATTAGCTCTACAGCGAGTCATCGCTTGACGCGTGGAACAGATCATTTAATGAACCGGGAAGTCCGCGCGCCAAAAGGTGATGTCCCAACGGTTCCCCAGAACAAGTGGCGGTGCACTCATGACATGGCACGGATTCGCACCCAACAGGCGCGTCTCTCCGAAGTTCGCATCCTTCCAATCCGGCCTAGCATCGCGTCTGCCCAATGGAATACCAGTCGCATTTTCCATTTCCAAAAGGCGCACCCCATGAAAGTCGCGTCTGTAAAGCAGTACCATCTCTGCTCTTCAAAAAGAACTGGCGTTCAGTCCTTGCTTCTGCAAATTAGTTTTAACAGTACACTGGCACGAGCAGACGATCGTCCACTCTTGGCTTAAAACGCGTCCATGACAGACTAAAAGCAATCGGGGAGGTTTAGACTGTGTATCTAGACACTCAGCACGATCAACTCTGGTGGCCTCAAAGAGTTCAACAGTACACTCATGAAGACCAACTCCAGATAAGATCAAACCCGGAGCATTAACAGTCCAGTCATAGAGGTGAATTCAGCTAGAGTCCAAAGTATTTCGAAATCCGTCCCAGTTAACTGCGGAATATCGAAAACTTTGGAGGGGGTTCTGTAGGCTGTCTAAAAAAAAAAATTACTAAGAGACAAGCCATTGAAAAGCAGAATTCCAAGTTCTAGACGCAAAGCTAATTTTGGCCGCTTCTCAACACCAAGGCGCGAGACTCAACAGCCGCGTCTCAGCATCAAGGCGCGAGGGTCAAAACCCGCGTCTCAGCCGCATCAAGGCGCGAGGGTCGAAACCCGCGTCTCAGCAACACCAAGGCGCGAAGGTCGAAACCCGCGTCTCAGCCGCATCAAGGCGCGAGGGTCGAAACCCGCGTCTCAGCAACACCAAGGCGCGAGGGTCGAAACCCGCGTCTCAGCCGCACCAAGGCACGTGGGTTGACTCCCGCGTCTCAGTTGTAACCGTCCCGGTTTCGGGGCCAATCACGGCCCACATAACGGGGAAGGTTAGCCCCCATTATGGAGTGTTTTAGGAGGCACGTACGCCCCTGAAACCCCTATAAATAGCCCCGTCGCTATGAAGAAGTGGTCGAATTTTCGGTGAAGGGATTTCTGAGAGAAAAGAGAGAGAGCTCAACTCTTCAACAAGCTCGCTGTGTACGAGTTGCCCCTTTGCCTACCTTTTCTTTGAGAGTTTTGGTAGACAGAGCTGTGTTACTCCTTCTACCAGCCAAAGAGAAGATCCCTGACGATCCCGACGGTCATCCGGTCAACGGAGAATAAGATTCACTCTCCACCGCCACTTGAAGAACCCAGCACTAAACAAAGGGGAGATTCAAGACTCAATATCTTCCCTCCCTTGTAGTCGGAGTATTAGTCCGTTGTAATCTTTCAGTTGATTCAAGGAAATTTTACACGAACCATTCTCCGTACCAAACAACTCTATGCAAGAACTCAAATGCTGAGTTTAGTGCTTTGCTCAGCCATGATATTAATTACAGATACAGTAGTCAATAATCAGTGATAATCTCACAGACATTATGGTCTCAGCCAATTTATATAGTAGCTACTAATAAGCCAATGCAATGCACATGATAAAAAAAAGACAACCTTTCATGACATCAAACAAAACGTTTAGAGTGCCAAAAATACAATAGTTCGTAGTTTTGAAACAATGGAGCAGGAAGTGGGAAATCTCTCAAGGAACGAATCTCTGTGTTTGGATACATATATTGCATCAACATTATTACATTACTACATATATTCTGTAATAAATCATTACAAACTCACTTGTCTTAATGTCCTAATCCTTGCAGGGTGATAAAGATAAACATGAATCCTATCTAAACAAACCCAAAAGTGCAAATCAAACAGGGATCGACTCAAATTCAGAGGATCTAAAGGCTATCTTATCTGAGGGTTGGATTTACCAGATAAGATAATACTATAAAATTTTAAAGGAAAAATGAATTTTTGAAGACCCTATCAGTTTCACTGAGAATAAATAGATAGAGAGAAGATCAACGGATGAGATGAAGCAATTTAGATTCAGACTGGATATATTTTAGCATTTTAATCATAACTTTCACTATCGAAACTCAAATGTGATGATTCAAAATTATACAGAAAGAAGATTTAAAGGGCTACAACTCTTCTGTTGAACACTAGTTTGAATTCTATCATCAGATAAGTAATATTCAGCAACCAACATGCCAATAAGCTGCAGATCAGAATTCTGGATAAATCAAATTAAGTTTAGAGATAAGGGGAAGATTCAAATTCAGAAATAGTCAGCTCCTCCTATCTCCCTACGCTCTCCCTTTTCCCTATTTTCCTATAAATACTTGTATTCATTGAGAGAGAGGAACACCAGAGCGCTGAAAAATCAAAAAAAGGAGAGTTTGAGCGTTGTAATGTGAGATTGGATTGTAATCAAAGATTATTGAATAAAATTAGGATTCTTCTTCAAGATTGTGCACCATCTTTAGCCTGAGTCTCCTTTATTTTTTATTTTTTATGCAATTCTTTTTTTTTATGTTTGATTCTATGAATCCATCCCTAATCTTATGTATATTCTTTTCTTTTTTCTTTTATTTGTTCTTTTTATTTTTTGCATCGGTTGGAGGAAAAAAACATCAAGGCGACAATAAGAAACAAGTTCACTAGTTCATCTTCCTCTTCACTTCGTACCAATCTTTTAATTTCTTTTTATTCACTTTAGTTATTCAAATATTCGCAAAAAGGTTAGTATTTCTTTCTTCTTTTGCTTTCTTCATATTTTTATTTTTCTTTTACTTTATTCATTTTTTTATTTTGCTTTTGTTTTCTTCTACAAGATCTTTATTTTTTTAAAATTCCAACTTTTATCCAAGGGATTTCTCAATTAGAGTAAGATAAAAGTTAGATTTTAATAACTAAGATTTTCAAGAACAAGTCTCAATAGATTCGATCCTATACTTGCCACTATACACTTTGCTAAAAAGATTCTAGCGAGTTTAGATTTTATAACTTGTATGTGATTCAACAATGATGGAGTTTTTCATGAACATCGAATCGCGAAAAGTTTTGGCGCCGTGCCGGGGACTTATGAAAATTTTTGGTTATGAAAATCAACATCTAATCTTTTTCTAGTTTAATATTAAAAAAATTAAAAAATTTTCAGAATTTAAAAAAATCAGAAAGTTAAATCTTAAAAAAATTCAAAATTCAAAATTCTTTTCTTTTTTTCTTTTCATCCCTAAGATTTAATTTCAAATTTTCTTTTGCAGGGATATTGCATGAACAAAGGCAAACTTGCACAACAAGAAGAAGTTTGCTTTCTTATGACATATTGCTTTTCTAAAATAAAAAAAATAAAAATTTGCTTGCTTCAGAGTCGCCGGAAGGTTAGTATTTTCTAACTCTACCCACGAATCTCTTGTCAATGGGTTTGAAGGTGCTTATTGATTGAATTTTGTGTTGCATTAGTGCATACTTGCAGAAAAAGATTTAAGAGCTGTCACCCCTCACATAAGGTCGGGATTTCATCTCCCGTTTCTTGGCTCAAAAATCACAACCGCATATAAGTTTTTTTTTTCAAGCTTGAACTAATTTAAGATCCATTAGAACTCAGCCACTAGGATTCATACTCACTTAAGTAGAACTATTGTGGGAAGACTCCAGTGAACACTTTCAAGCTTTTAAAGAGGAACTTTCTTGTCTAGAAAAGGTGACTTACCCATTGCAGCGGTACCTGGCCTGGAGGAAGAACTGAATCGCTTGTTTGACAGGTTTGACCGATAACCCACAATCCTTCCAACCCAGTTAGGAGCTATCTAATTAGGGAGAATTCTATTCTCTTAAGATTAGTGGTTGAAAAAAACTGATTACCTTTAAATTAAATTCAAGATAAAGAAAAATACTTGATTGCAATTGATTGGTTGAGTCATCTTGTGTGTAATCTTATCTAGGATTTAGAAAATCCTTCATCAGGGCAGTACCCTGGTTCATGCGAAAGTGGGTTCTTGTTAAGGGTCGATTAGAATCTATTACTGTTTCTGACCTACTGCAACAATGGGTGACATTAATGAAGCCAAACAAATGACCTTAAAGGATTACATGTATCCTACAAGGTCCACCCAACCTTCCTGTATCACCTTGTCAGCCTTAAAGCAAATTTCAAGATTAAATCCGGGATGATACAGATGCTTCCAGTCTTTCAGGGATTGACAAATGAGAACCCATACCAACACGTTAGGAATAAGAGGATATTTGTGGAACCATGAAGTATCATCAAATGACAGAGGAATCTCTAAAATTTCAGTTATCCCTTTCTCTCTAAAAGTAAGAGCCAAATCTTGGCTTCTTTCTCTCCAACCGGTTCAATTTCTACTTGGGTAGGATTAGCCGAAGCCTTCTATAGGAAGTTCAATTCCAAGCAGAAAACTTCTACCACACGTCAAGCCCTCAACACCTTCCATCAACTACAAGGGGAGACGTTCTTCACATATTTGAAAGATTCAAGAATCTTTTACTTGATGTCCCATCACGGATTCAAAAAGATCTGTTTGATCCAAATTCTTTATGAAAGGTTAGACTACTCGAATAAGACCATGATTGAGTCCCTTTGCAATGGAACATTCACGAGCAAAACAGCCGATGATGCATGGTAATTCTTTGAAGAGGTAGCAGAAAACACTCTAGAATGGGAGCCTGTTATTATTGATAATAAGTAACTCACCACCACAACTGCCACTAACAGGAGTGGTATACATAAAGTTAACCTCAATTTTGAGAGTAATGCCAAATTAACATCAGTAGTATGAAGACTTGAAGCATTAGAATTAAGTAATGGAGCACAATCTTCAGCTCCCGAACCATCCAAGCCAGTGTGTCTCCCGTTTGTGTCATTTGTGATAGCCAAGACCACTTTGTTGAACAATGCCCCGGGTTGCCAATTATCAAAGCGGAGCAAGCAAATGTACTCAATACATTTCGCAAGCCTAATCCCAATAACAACCCATTTAGTGAAACATATAATCCGGGATGGCAGAATCATTCCAACCTTTCATGGAGTCTCCTCAAGGATAAAGATATGGTGGATCATCATCATTTCAAGGACCATCTTCTAATAATCATTTTCACAAGGGAAATCAATTAATGCAACACCATTTGTCCTTCCATATGTCCCTTCCAATTAAAGAAAACCATCTTTAGAGGACATTTTCTAATAATTCATGCAGAGCCAATTCATAACTAATCAAACTCAAGCCCAAATGTGTCACAATCAGGATCAGACGATAGCCAGGCTCCAGGTTCAGATAGAATAGTTATCTGCAACTGTTAGGGGGAGAGAGAGAGGAAGCACATTTCCCTAGTCAAACTTGCCCAACCCGAGAGGACAACTTGCTCCTCAAAATACTCATATAGGCCAGTTTGAAATTGGTAGTGATTCAAACCGTGAAGTCCAAGCCATTCACACTTTACGGTCGGGCAAGAGAATGGACAACCAAGTCCAAGATCCACCTAACAATCCTAATATTGTAAAAGAAAAGGAGGAATTAAAGGAGTCAACAAAGAAAGAAGATCAAGTTATTATTGACAATCAAGAGAAATCTTTTATGCCCAAAGCCTCATTTCCTCAACGTCTTCAACCAACTAGGACGAAAAATCACTGTGAGAGAATTTTGAAAGTTTTCAAAAACGTCCAAATCAACATTCCTTCTAGGATGCCATTAATCATATTTCTTCATATGCCAAATTTGTAAAGGACCTAACCACGGTCAAGAAGAAAAGTTCTGTACCTCGTGAAGTTGCATTTGCTACACAAGCATCATGTCTTATCCAGCAACCCATTACACCCAAGAATGAGGATTCGGAGAGTCCAACTATTTCTGTTAGGATAGGAGATTAGGTTATCGATTGATGTTTACTAGATTTAGGGGCGAGTGTAAACCTTTTACCCTATTCTGTATACAAACAATTAGGTTTAGGGAAATTATAACCCACTAATCTAACATTGCTTCTAGCAGATAGGTCAGTTAAGGTCCCCAAGGAATTGCTGAGGATGTTATTTTGAAAATCGATGAATTCTATTTCCCTGCTGACTTTGTGGTCTTAAATACTGAACCAGTTAGAGATCCAAGCAATCACTCTCCTGTGATTTAGGGGGACCATTCCTTGCTACTGCTGATGCGATGCTGTCATTAGATGTAGGAATAGAGTCATCACTTTGTCATTTGGGAATATGACAGTTGAGCTAAACGTCTTTCATACTAGTTCCCAACCATCCATAATGGACGATCATAAGGAGGTCAACATAATTGATATGGCGGTCAATCACAACTTTGAGGATTCTTACTATGAAGACCCGTTGGAGAAATTCTAGACAAGTTTTGGAATGAATTTTGACATTTAGGAGTCCATTGAAGAGGTCAATGCATTGTTAGTTTCTGTCCCCATCATGGATACCACCCTATGGAGATCTAAGGTAGAACCCTTACCATTGTCAACAACTGTTCATGTTCCATCAATCGTTGAGTCTCCTAAGTTGGGGCTCAAACCTTTACCCGACACGTTGAAATATGCCTTCCTAGGTGAGTCAAAAACCTTGCCTGTAATCATAAGATCTCGAAAGAACCACAGAGGCGTTGTTTTGAAAGAGGTGGTGAGAGCAGAGGTAATAAAATTGTTAGATGCAGGTATCATTTACCCTATCTCTGATAGTCAATGGGTTAGCCCAGTACAAGTTGTACCCAAAAAGTCTGGAGTCACAGTTATTACTAATGAGAATAATGAGTTAGTTCCAACTCGTGTTCAAACTGGTTGGCGAGTGTGCATAGACTATAGGAAACTCAACTACATGACTAGGAAAGATCATTTTCCTCTGCCCTTCATCGACCAAATGTTAGAATGTCTTGCCGGTCACACTTACTATCCTTCCTCGATGGTTATTCAGGATATAACCAAATCCACATTGCTCGTGAGGACCAAGAGAAACGACATTCACATGTCTATTTGGCATATTTGCATACCATCACATGCCCTTTGGGCTATGTAATGCATCGGCTACTTTTCAACGGTGTATGTTGAGTATCTTTTCGGATATGGTCGAGCGATTTCTAGAGGTTTTCATGGATGACTTCTCTGTCTTTGGGTCTACTTTTGATGAGGGTTTATATCATCTATCATTGGTATTGATAAGATACAAGGAGAAGAACCTAGTTCTTAATTGGAAAAGATGACATTTCATGGTGAAATCCGGGATTGTCTTAAGACACATTATTTCTGATAGAGGTACAGAGATGGATAAAGTTAAGGTAGAGCTAATCGCCAAATTACCACCTCCTAAAACTATTCGGGAGGTGCGATCTTTCTTAGGCCATGCTGGGTTTTACTGCCGATTTATCAAAGTATTTTTCAAAATCTCCAAACCTCTTTATGATCTTCTAGCAAAGGATGTTCCCTTTAAGTTCACCCCTTATTGTTTGGAAGCCTTTGAAAGGGTATAAAACGAGTTAACCTCGGCACCCATCATCCGACCACCTGATTGGAATCTCCCATTTGAGGTGATGTGTGACGCTTCTGACTATACTGTAGGGATTGTCCTAGGCCAACGAGTGAATAAAGTTCCTCATATCATTCTCTATGCTAGTAAGACTCTTAACGACGCCCAACTGAACTACTCCACCATTGAAAAAGAGTCATTGGCAGTCATTTTGGTCTTGACAAATTTCGTCCATACCTTATAGGTCTAAGGTCTTAATCTACACCGATCATGAGACTTTAAAGTACCTTCTCATGAAAAAAGATGTTAAAGTCTGTTTAATTCGTTGGATCTTACTCCTATAGGAATTCGACCTAGAAATTCATGATAAAAAGGGAGCTGAGAATGTTGTAGCAGATCATTTGTCTAGAATTGTGATCGAATCTATGTCTGACTCACTACCTGTCGTTGAGACATTTCCTGATGAGCAGTTAATGTCCGTCTCCTCTTCGACAATGTTGTGGTATGATGACATTGTGAACTACCTTGTCACGGAACAAATGCCCGATTCATGGACCAAGCAAGAATGATTGCGTTTCTTAGCTAGGGTCAAATGATTCTTCTGGGATGAACCATACTTGTTCAAGTATTGTCCTAATCAGATCATTCGATGTTGCATTTCTGACTCTAATTTCAGGAACATCCTTTCATTCTGCCATGACCATGTTGGCCCAGAGGCCTTCCACTCTAGTTTTGATGATGATTAACTCATGTAGTTATAGTTTACTAATAATCTTGTGATATTTAGTTTCAGAAATTTAACCAAGATATTAGTAGGTGGTTAGCTTCAACAAAGGTGTTTTGGAGCTTTCACTTGGTGATTTAAGAGCTCGAGCGTCAAGTTCATATCTAGCACTCGGTTGGAGTCAAGCTCGGGGAATCGCGTTTGGATCGAGTCAACTTCGAGACGGCGTTCTACAAGAAGGCTTCGGTTTGTTTAGTTAAGATTTAGTTTAGATCTATTATGAAGATTAGATAGTGTGATATGCTCAAGTTCACAACACACACGTTTCATGTTTTGATTTTCGGTTTAACCGATCTTGGTTTTCATAAATAGATAGAATCAAAACAAGTTTACATGGTTTAATGTATATTAGATTTAATCTATATACATCTATGCTTCATATACTTAGAAAAACTTATTTTGATACACTATTCATGTGTTTGGAGTTTTGTATTTAGACAAAACCTATTTTGGATTTAATGTCAAAAACATAGATATAATATCTTTCATGTATATTGGATCCTATCCATATACTATATGCTTCAAAGTTGTTTAAATATCATGTTTTGTATTTACATGAGTTTTGAAAAAATCGGATTTCCATTTCAAAAATCTTAGTTTTGGAAAAATACAGAATTTGGTTTAAGGCAAAATTTTCAAGTCACAAAAATAGTTCAAAATGTTTGTAACATGATTTGATTTTTACTCAAACATGTTTGTATTTCAAAGATATAATATGAACTAATTTTTGTGGATTTTATGGGATTTTATAAAGGATAAAAACCCAAGTTTTTAAGACCCAAATTAGTCAGACAGGCAGGCTGCCGGTCGACCGGGTCGGTCGACCGTAGCAGTGAGCGTTCGACCGGGCCAGTCGACCGACGTGAACAGAACGTGCACGCTGCCTTGCTGGGGAGGCCGGTCGACCGGGTCGGTCGACCGCCAGAGAGCTCTGCTCTCTGGAAAGCCTCCGGTCGACCGGGCGGTCGACGGGCAGAGAGCTCTGCTCTCTGTTTCCAGCTCGGTCGACCAGGCGGTCGACCGGCCAGAGAGCAGTTGCTCTCTGGATCTGGCACGGTCGACCGGGTGGTCGACCGGAGGGCTCAATGGTCAAAAATTTGACCGTTGGTTGGTCGACCGGCCGGTCGACCGGAAGGGCAAAAATGCCCTTTTCAGCTGCCAACGGGCAGATTCCAAATGGGGTTTAAATATCCCATTTGAGTTAGTTTTTAAAAAGATTTTCAAGAGCTAAATTTCTCTCATTTACAACTGTTTTAATACAAGTTTTCAAAAGAGTTTTTAAGCCAAAAAGATTCATTTTTATTTGTTTTTCAAGGGTTGAAAAAATCAAAGAAAAATAGAGATTTAGGATATTTTTTTTTGTTCTTCATTTTTATCAAATTCTAATTGATTTCCAAGTATTTTTCTTTGGTTTTGATTTCCAAACACTTTGATTTCTCACACTTGAGCTTATTGAAATCACCTAGAGGGGGGGTGAATAGGTGATATGGCTAATCTATGAACTAAATGCGGAATTTAAAACTTAATTGCAATTACAACAATTGATGCACACACAAGCAAGTATATGATATAGCAATATGCACAAAGTAAAGAGAGAGAGAGAGATAGAGTAAGAGTCAAGGGATCAAGCGCAAACAACTAGATATGTTTCGAGGTTCGAGTGTATGACACGGGAGACGCAGAATTTGCGGTAAAAGTTTCCTTGAATCAGATGAAAAGGATTACAACAAAACTGTTCCTTCCGGTTACAAGGGAGGGAGAATATTGAATCTTGAATTCCCCCTTTGTTTAATGCTGGGTTCTTCGTGTGGCGGTGGAGAGTGAATCTTGTTCTCCGTTGACCAGATGACCGTCCTTCTAGGATCTGCTCTTTGGCCGGTAGAAAGAGTAGCTCAGCTCTGTCTACCAAAACTCTCGAAGAGAAGGTAGGCGAAAGCTAGCTCGTATGCAACGAACTTGCTGAAGAGTTGACCTGCTTCTTTTCTCTCTGTGTCGCCCTCTTGTTGCCGATTGCCAGAAGTTTGACCTTGATGCTGATCGCCCCCTCCCCAAAAAATTCTCTCCCTCTTCATAGTGACGGGGCTATTTATAGAGGTTTAGGGGGTGATCGTGCCCCCTAAAAGTGTTCCACGATGAGGGCCAACTTTCCCGCTACATGGGCGGTGAGCGGCGCCATAATCGGGGTGGTTGTAACCGAGACGCGGGTCTGGACCCTAGCGCCTTGAGGTTGAGACGCGGGTTTGGACCCTAGCGCCTTGAGGTTGAGACGCGGGTTTGGACCCTACGCGTCTTGGTTCTGAGACGCGGGTTCGGACTCTCGCGTCTTGAGGTTGAGATGCGGGTGTCGGGCCCGCGTGCCTTAATGCTGAGACGCGGGTTTGGACTTTCGCGTCTTGATTGTCACATTTAGCCTTGCGTCTGGGTCTTGGATCTCTGCGTTTTGGTGGCTTGTCTTGGTGATTTTTTAGACAGCCTACAGAACCCCCTCCAAAGTTTTCGATATTCCGCAGTTAACTGGGACGGATTTCGAAATACTTTGGATTCTAGCTGCATTTGCCTTCATGACTAGACTATTAATGCTCCAGGTTTGATCTATTCTGGAGTTGGTCTTCGTGAGTGTACTGTTGAACTCTTTGAAGCCACCAGAGTTGATCATGTTGAGTGTCTAGATACACAGTCTAAACCTCCCCGTTTGCTTTTAAGTCTGTCACGGGTGCGCTTTAAGCCAGGAGTGGTTGGTCGTCTGCTTGCGTCAGTGTACTGTTGAACTGATTTTGCAGAAGCAGGAGGCCGAACGCAGGTTCCTTTTTGAAAAGCGGAGACGAGACTGCTTTAAAGACGCGACTTCTTAGTGAGACGCGACCTTTTGGCAACGGAAACGCGACTGATCTTCATAAGGCAGACGCGATGTTCAGCTGAAGACGCGAATTTCGGAAAGACGCATCTTTTGAATATAGACGCGATTGTCTGGGCGCATTTATGGCGATGCTGATAGGGCATATCCATTGAAGAGACATGGCCGTCGGGTGCGAGTCCGTGCCACGTCATGATTGCTCTGCCAGTTGGCCTGGGGAACCGACGGGATTTCGCCTTTTGGCGCGCGGATTTCCTGGCGCATTAAATGATCCGTGCCACGTGTCGAGCGACGATTCACTGCCGAGTCGTGGCGCATGGTCTTCTCTGTGCGTTAAAGTGATTTTGTTCCACGCGTCGAACAGAGATTCGCCGCAGAATCGTGGCGCATGATCTTCTCTGTGCGTTAAAGTGATTTTGTTCCACGCGTCGAACAGAGATTCGCCGCAGAATTCATCGGGCCATACGCTGCGTATCTTCGCGAATCCTTGTGCCTATAAAAGGCCACAGCTGGGAAGATTCCTCTTCTTCTCCGAACGCACTCGCTGATAGAATTAAGAAAGAGAATTTCCCTTTTCCGTTCATCTGTTTAAACTTGGATCGAATTAGCAATGGCACCCAAGACCAAGCCGACTGCTTCTTCTTCAAAGGCGACCGTCGCCGAGGCCCGGAGGGGCAGCTCCTCCTCTGCGCAGGATATTGTTCTCCAAGGTGTCCAAGGTAACTGCCTTTTAGGCGTGAATTTCGCCATTAAAGGAAGTTCAAAGAACCCTTAAGAACACACAAATTTAAATCGTGTTTGATTCCCAGACGCAGTCTTTGGGTTGATAACCGAGGCGCGGGTTTGATGACCCGGTGCCATTAGGTCCTGCCTTTTGGATTCTTCACTTAGAATATTTCTAATTGTGAAGAGTTCAGACGCGGACTTGGTTCACAGAACGCGGATTTGATCCTTGCGTTCTGTTTCATCAGCTGCTGATTTTGGTGAATCTAGCGTCCGAGTTCAAGCACTTAGATATCTGGGGATGTGAAAGGAAGGGAGTTACTCTCCTTAACTTCTGGCGATTATGGTGATGGAAGGGTTAAGGTGGATAACTCCCTTCTTTTCGCACCCCAGAAGTGACATCAAGGAGAATGTGGTGGAGACGCGGATCCTGCAGGTCTGGACGCGGATTTAATAATTCCTGCGTCCAGTATCTCTTCTGCGTTTGGACGCGGTTTCGCGGGTCTGGACGCGGATTTGATAATTCCTGCGTCCAGTGTCTCTTCTGCGTTTGGATTATGAACACTTAGCATTTTTTTCCTTGCTTTTGATAGAGTATCTAACTAAGTGTCCTTTTCTTTTTGCAGCGCCACACCCCACTACTTCACTTGCCAAGACGCGCCACTTTGGACATGTAGGTGGTGCTGACCGGGACTTGACCTTTGTGTTACAAAGGACTGTTCCTGTGACTGCTGACAAGTCGCAGGCTCGTGAGGAGAGGCTCTCGAATGTTGACATGAGGACTCTTCGGGTGCTTATGACTGATGCAGCATTCACAACGGATGCTGGCATCAAGCTGGAGAAGCCTGCCTTCTTCTTCGGAGATCGTATCCACGATGGCGGCTATCGCGTGTATGACGGAACTTACAAATGGCTCCGTCAAATAAGGGGTGGAAGATTCTTTCTTCCGAACATGGAGAGGATGTTCCCGCTGTCCTATTTCCAGCACATGTCCGTCCCTCGGAAGATGGAATGGGACCTCTCTCGATATGTCCCTGAGATTACTCTCGGTGATTTGGGCTCCCATAAAGTATACCGTCATGATAGCCATGACAGGTCAGTTATCGGCCTTTTCCCTGGGTCGCGCAAGTCTGAGGTTCCGGCTGGGGAGATACCACAACTTGGCACTACCTTCCTCAACGCATTCATGGAAGCGGAGGGTGACTATCCGGTTGGGTTCCGTGCGCCCGGGTGGGTCCGTTCCACAGAGAATTATTGGTGGGGCAGAATGGTCGGCTTTGTCCTTACCGAGCTCGGGGATCTGCTAAAGCGTGTGGGACTGTACTCGGCAGTCAGAGCCGTGCAGTGGGGGATCCCTCAAAGCTCTCAGAACTTCTTCGGGGTTCTAGAGCGTTATAATTCTTTGACGGGGACGTTCTTCACTCCGGTCGGGGAGATGGGCCTCGCTCTGCACGAGCTGCATGAAGTCTCGGGATTGGCAACAGGGGACATTCCCTATGAGGAATATGTCCCAACCACTGTGGAGCTTCACCATTTGAAGGAGGAGTTTCCCCTAATATATGAGACCTACTGGGAGGTGCTATGTCACTTCCACATTTGCGGCCAGATAACCAAATGGCGGTCGCAGGGAGTCAAGCAACTGTCTTGGGCCAGTTACTTGTTCAACAACGTCAACACCAAAGACCATCTGATAACCCGATTGGCTCCCAGCTCCGATAGGGAGATTGAAGACAGGATCGACCAGGCTCCTGACAGTTTTTACACCACGGAGTCGAACGAGGACGGTTTCGACCCTGACTTGGTTTTTGAAAGCTTTCACCATCAAGCCCGGACCCCTATCTCCGATCGGGCGCTGTTGGCGGGCTTTCTAATGCTGTGGCTGAAGCGTTGTGTGGTGCCCACGCTGCCACATGAAGTTATTGTTGCTGACGTGGTGTACCCGGCGGTGCTCCTGGCTCATGGCAACCCTATAGCCCTTCTCCCGGCCGTGGCGGCTGGTATTCAGAGCGGGCTGCGGGCGCTAGCTAAGAATTTCTGCGAGCCACCGAGGACTGCAGACTCCGAGGGAAAGCCGTATGTTGACTCAGAGGGGAATTCGACGGTGAAGCGTCCCAACCCTCGGGTCGAGCTGCCTTACACGTACCTCATGGCTTGGTACGTGATGCATTGCCCTTCCTTGATGACGGCGGTGCGTTGGAGGGAGAGTTCTGTCCCTTTTGTGCAGCGGTTGGAGGGTTCGAGCTGGCGTGATTCTTATATATATTACGTCCGGAAGTGCCTTTCGGACCCTGCGAACTACCAGCTCAATCGTTGCCTCCCCCAGATCCCTGGTGCTTCTTTTGGGGATCTACTTATTGATTCCGCGGGCCCAGATGATTTCACGAGGTTATCCACGGGAGCCTTCTGGTGGTTGCTCAATATTCGGCCCGGATATGTGCTTTTCCGGCAAGGGACGTCATGCACCATTGAGCCATACATGCCGAATCGCTTCGCTCGACAGTTCGGCTATGATCAGCTCTATGTCGGGAACCCCAATGCTAGACTCGCCTTCGAAGGGAACCTGTTCGAGGGTGCTCGGGCCTGGTACTACAGTGTGGCTGGAGGGACGGGAGCAACTTTCCGTCTACCTCTCGAGGGGCCTAAGTGCCGTACGAGCTTCAGCTTCTGCACTTGGTACACCCAAGCCATCCAGACACCAGACTTTTTTCCAGCGTCTTCGTGTATTGAGAGCATCAATGCAAGTCTCGAAGCAAGGTCAGAGTCTGGTAAACCCTCGAAAATCATTGACCAGTACTTGAAGGCTCAGAAGGAGGCCGGGAAAAGAACGAGGGGGAAGCCACGAGCCACGGAGCCACGACCACCAAGGGCGGAGCCGCAAGCGACTAAGGCGGAGTCGCGAGCAACAAGGGCAGAGCCGCAAGCAACTAAATCTCGACAGGCGGTGAGCAAGCGGCGTCAGGGCTCTACTTCAACTGCTGAACCCACTCCCAAGAAGGTTCGGAGAGACTTGACGACCGAAGTCTCTCGACTCGAAGACATCCCTGCTGTCGTTGAGCCACTGAGGGAAGAAGATATAGCTGAAGAGGATGATCATTTAATCCGCCCCCCTAGGTCGAGCAGCAAAGACCGTAGGTCTGTGGAGGAAGGGGAGCTCGTTGACAGAGCCACGACTGTTGACGAGGATGAGCAGCTAGAGGTCGACATCATGAGCGGAGGAGATGTCAATATTCCGGGGGTTTCGGTTCAACCCGGGTCTTCACCTGCTCGTGAAGGGAGAGATGAGGCACAACAACCTGGGTCGCCTTGTGTCTTCATTTCCAGTCCTCGGGCAGTTGACCCTAGTCCTACTACTGGGGTAATTGGTGACAAGGCTCCAGCTGCAGAGGTTTCGCGCGAGGCGCTATCGTCTTCCTCACTCTCAGGGGAAAGCGATTTTGAAGACGATGTTGACTACGGTGATGAACCCGCTCCTCCTGATCCGAGTAAGTTCTCCCATATTTCAGAGGAAGAAATATATGGGGGTGAGCCGTCAACGGTATCACAGCTGGCGATTATTCCTGTTGGAGGTACTCTTTTCACCTTTCGACCTGCTTTCCCTTTTAATTTCGAAGAAGAGACCTTAACATTCTCCCTTTTATGTTGCAGGATTGGCTGAGAACGTCGAAGCCGCATCCTCCTCGCAGATCGAGGAGATGGTACAAGAGTTGACCCAGCCAGAAGGGGTTACGGCTTTAGTTGCCGAGATAACTCCAGCAGGGGCAACTACTAATGCCGAGGAGGCTTCCACTTTGCCGGAAGAGGAGGCAACCCCTAAGGTCGGGGAAGGACCCACTCTGCAGGATGAAGGGGTTACCATTGAAGCCAGGGAGACTTCCACTCCGCAAGATTTGCCCAAGGATCCGGCATCTCCGGGCCTCCCAGATGGTAAGGAAGTTCTGATATTTTAAATGTTTCGCTTTTCTCCTTTGTGGCTAATGTCGCAATAACTTGCAGAGGGAACTAAGGGGGTTCAGGTAGGGAGTCCAGCGGTTGGTACCCTTCCAAGAGGCCACACAGCTCCGGTCTCGGCTGAAGCTTCTGAGGAGGTTGCGCTTGTTACTCCATCATTAGCTGTGGAGGTTCCTGCCGAGATAACACCTCCGGAAGCACCCGAGGCTACTTCTGCTCTAGCCGTATCGGTGGTCAGCACAACTCTTGTGCGAGAAGATCCGCCTTATCCCGTGACAGAAAAGGGGTCGGGAAGCTTCCCAGGTGGTGACGATATGGGGGAACTGGCACGCCAGATGGTGCAACAATTCTTTGCTTCGATGGGATCATGTATTGATCTCATCTTACGTGGAAGCAGCTCCTTCAATTTTGCCCAGACGCTTCTCAGAAATCTGGCCGAGAACGTCGAATTAACCGGAGGCCCCTCACTTGCCCAAGCGTGTTTGCGGGTGGTGGAGCAACTGGGAGACGACCTGCACGAGCTGAAGTCTTTGAAAATGCCAGCTCTTCTAGTGAGGCCCAGGCCACCCTAACCCGGCTCTTAGCTGCTCAAGAACAAGAGCGACAGGAGGCAGAGGCACAAATAGATGCAGAGATCCGCAGCCTCGAATATTCCCAGGCTGAATGTCAGAAACTAACTGACGATTCAAGGGAATCCGAGATTGTCATGCAGAGCACGGAGCACGTCATCATCAGTGCTCGGGACACCATTGCCAAGGCTCGGGACACCATTGCCAAGGCAGAAGCTGTGCTTGCAATCAATGAGAAGAAGCTTGTTACCATTAAAGAGGAGCTTGCGGAGCAACAGGCGGCTAAGGCGCGAGCTGAAGAGAGTCTGTCTCTACATTCTTCCAGGGTGGAATCTCTGCGAGCGCAGCTGGCTGCAAAACCCTTCCTATCTGAAGAGGAGCTGCGGGTCCAGGCCATGATGGAGGCTGAGAAGGCACGTCAGATCAAGATGCATCATCTCAGGGAGCAAATCCGTTCCTTGGCGAACCAGGACGTTTAGCCTCCTTTTCTCTCTTTTTTTTTTGTAAAGAAAAGGGCACTCTATTTATCAGAGTGTTTGTATCCACTTTTGATATAAAAAGGACACTTTTTGTTCCATCTTCTTTGCTTAGTTGTGGATGAATCCAACTTCTTGATCACTGGCTGTGAATACTGAACTGACTAAGTTCTTTCAATGAAACGCAGCATCGACTCGCGGCTTCTGTTCATAGGGAGACGCGGGTATCAGTTCAGAAGAACTTGGGCAGAACCAAGTTCTTTTGATGAGACACAGCGTCAATCCATAAGGAGACGCGGCCCTGAGTTCAGAAGAACTTGGGCAGAACCAAGTTCTTTTGATGAGACGCAGCGTCAATCCATAAGGAGACGCGACCATGAGTCCAGAAGAACTTGGGCAGAACCAAGTTCTTTTGATGAGGCGCAGCGTCAATCCATAAGGAGACGCGGCCATGAGTTCAGAAGACGCGGCATCCGTCTGTAGGGAGGGACGCGAATCTGCTTCGCTGGGAAAGACGCGGATCGAACAGACGCGAGGGACGCAGCCTTGTGCATTTTCCATGAATCCCAGAATGGACTAAGTGTTCTCCTTTAAAAAGGACGCCGTTTGCTGAGGGGACGCGAATTTGCATCACGCGGACATTCCTCTAGGACGCGAGTGATCGTCATCCAATCTGGGGAGGGGACGCGAATTTTGGATACGGTTTTCTTCAGTCTGCGTCTTGGTGTAACCTCCCAGGCGTTACATACAGCCTGTCATAAAGATTTGATGTGATCTTCAAATCTCTATTGATGATCGGGAATGCAGATTTTCGCTGTTTCCCGAAGCGGTTATCCACGCGTCGGCTTCTTATTGGTCTTGAGCGTCAATTCCCTTTAATGAGGAACCGATGCGGGTGGTTGGAGATTGGCGCCTGCGACGGTTTTCGAAGCGGCGTCACACGCGTCAGTCCCTTAGTGGATCTTGACAATCGTGCAGTCATTAAGGCCGGCGGTTCAGATTAAGAGATCATTAATTGCAGTCATCGGGGGCTGCCTATAAATAGGGCGCACCCTCTCCCTTCAATCCAATCTTTGGACTGTTTTCTTTTTGAGAGCGAGCGCTCTGAGAACCTTCATCTTCTTCAGAGTGTTGTCTCCATGGATGAGGATGGCTCTGTGGATGAAGATGACCCAGGGCTTGTATGCTCCTGTTTGGTCTCTTCGGGGCAGAGTGTCTCTCTGATCATCTTGCACGTCCGCGTCTGGACGCGGAGAGCCCGACTCTTGGTAGAAGCCTTTGTTGGTACGCCGTCCCGATTAGCCATGATATTTTAATCTACCACGGCCTGTACCTTGGCATCATCATTATCTGGACCCCCTCACGAAGTCTGTGTTGGTGCATTCCTTCTGGAATTTGCGCCACAGAATTAAACTTCTCTGGACGCGAGTGCAGGGGTCTTTGGCACTTGGCGCTGGCTTCGTTCACAAAGCTTGCGTTTCAAAGCCACTGTCTTGGACGAATTCCAAAAAGGTTTCAGACCCGAGCCTTGCAACCCTTGTTCACTCAACGAGGAGATGGCAACTTTCGGCGTCTGTGCCTTTTCGGCGTCTGTGCTTTCGACTTGGGCGCAGAACGAGACCGCGTTTTGATTCGCGTTTGTCTCTACTGACGCAGCAGTTTGGCTCACTGCGTGGGTCATTCCCGCGTCTGCTTGGCTGACTGCGTGGATCATTCCCGCGTCTGCTTGGCTGACTGCGTGGATCATTCCCGCGTCTGCAGTCCGCATTTGCGACTTAGTTTTTCTCTGTCGAAGCATACTAAGTTGCAGATTGTTCTGATTCCTTTTGTTTCATTTCTTGCAGGTAGGCTTGCTGGTTTGCTGGGCCCCTGGAAGGATGCTTTGGCCGGCGAACTTGTTCGATGTTCACCTATGAGAGAGTATATTATGGTCCTCGTCACCTATAAGAGAGTATATTACATCTCTGACGAGGACCCAACCCTCGCCAAGGTCTCTTCAGATCTGCTTCGCCATTCATGCCTGCTGGCAAGAGATGGTCAGGCTATGCATGACGGCGATGAGGGCTCCGGCGGTTGTGGTGGCGGACAAGATCCTCTTCCTCTCCCACTCCAGAAGTCACATCAAGGACAGTCTATGTCCGTTGGATGGCCTGCTAGGGAAAGGGACGCTCCTGAACGAAGGGTTGCAGGACTTTCTGTTGCCACCAGACCTCAAGAACACCATTGCTCTTAGCTTAGTCAGCTAGAGCGCTTTCGATGTTTACATCATGCATCGTGGTGTAACCAGCTTCTATTGTAGCCACAAAACATCGCGCACTTGGAATCAGACGCGGCTTATAAGGAGTGAGTGTAACCTCTAAGAGAGAGAGAGGGACTTCTTTGTACTCCTTAATTGTAACACTCAATCTTATTGTATAAGAGAGCGTTTTTACTGTAACACTCCATCTTATTGTATAAGAGAGCGTTTTGTATCACTTTCATATGTTTGGAAATAAATAAAAGCGACACTTTTCTTTTTGCCTCTTTCCTTGTCTTGAACTTTTTGTCTTAGACCCATAGAAGCAAAGAATCTCTGACTTTGTCAAAATTATGATGATAATCTCAACAAGTCAAACTTTGGAGGGAAAGATCCTATTTCAGGAACTCTCAAAGTACTGTCAGAGGTGTAATATTAACTTGACAAAGATGAAATAATTTTTAGTGGACCTGCCACTTTATAAGAGAAAGCGACAAGTAGAATTGGTACCCCCAGGGAGGGTGAACTTTTATCAAGTGTTTGGGATTAACTTGATTGGGCTCAACTGGGGATTTGAGGGAAACACTGTTGATGGTGTAGTATTAACCTAACAATGTTTTTAGGTAGACTTGTTATTCTGCTGAAGAGAATAACAAGTGGGACTAGACTCGTGGGGAATCTAGGAAAGTTTGTTACCGTCAGAGGTGTGATATTAACTTAACGGGTTGAAAGTAGTCTTGTCAGAAGTGTAATGTTAACTTGACAAGGATGTGAGTCAGAGGTGTGATATTAACTTAACTCAGAAGTGTCACTGTCATAGGTGTAATGTTTAACTTGACAATGAGGTAATGCTAGAGGTGTAATGTTGAACTTAGCATTGGTCATCTCGATTTGGACAAGGAAGTCGAGGAAAGGTCATGGCCATAGGTGTATTGTTGAACTTAGCGATGACTCAGACGCTAGAGGTGTAGTGTTAACTTGGCATCATTCATTTCAGCTTCGATGTGGAAGACTGAAGAAAAGTGACTGTCAGAGGTGTAATATTAAACCTGGCAGAAACTTGAAGTACTGCTTAGAGGTATAATGTTAACTTAAACAGTAGTTTTGTCAGAGGTGTAATATTAACTTGACAAGAATTGGCTTGAGCCGAAAACAGTTTGAGGACCTGTCATTCTATGGATGAGAATTGACAAGTGAAAGTTTGAAGTGCCAGAGGTGTAGTGTTAACTTGGCAAATTTGAAAATTTGGTACTCCGTGTAGAGTTGACAAGCAAAATTTGTACTCGACAAGGAATATTGAAAAGTTTCCATTACCAGAGGTATAGTGTTAACTTAGTAATGGTTATATTTTGTAGACCTACCATTCTGTGGATGAGAATTGGTAGGGGATTTTGGAGGAAGGGGTGGAGCCAAGTCCACTTAGGATTTTTAGCAAACCCTCAGCTATCAACGGATTTGAGGTGCCTTTACCAACTACCGTTTGAGTTGGGCTAGCCATGCTATTCCCCTCAGCATGATAAGTTGTCGAAGACTTATGTTGGGCTTAGAAGCCAACATTTTCCTCTATCCTTAGCCGTCGGAGGCGTCGGATCAAATGGGAACGTGTCCCTTAGGATTTTTAGCAAATCCTCAGCTGTCAACGGGTTTGAGGTGCCTTTACCAGCTACCGTTTGAGTTGGGCTAGCCATGCTATTCTCCTCAGCATGATGAGTTGTCGAAGACTTATGTTGGACTTAAAAGCCAACATTTTCCTCTATCCTTAGCCGTCGGAGGCGTCGGATATTAATGAAGCAGCCCTTCTTATTTTGATCAGAGGTGTATTTTTAACTTGATCAGCGGAAGAATACCATCTAAGGATAGTATTTCTTCAGGAATCTGCCATTGATTGGCATCATAAGTGTATCGCCATTTGAAGTTATGAGGCGATACGACCCATTTGAGTAGACTGACTCTACCACAAATGGTCCTTCCATTTGGGTTGGAATTTTCCTTTCGTCTTGTGCGTCATCACCATGGGTCTTCTGACGGCTAAGACAAGGTCGCCTTTCTTGACAGTTCGTACTTTAACTTTCTTGTTGAAGGCTCTGGTGATTCAAGCTTGGTAGAGCTCGATTTGCTGTTGGGCTTGCAGACGCTTGTCGTCTAAGGCCTCCAGTTCCTGGAGTCGCTGTCGATGCTTCTCCTCTGTCGTCATCTCCGCTGTCAAGGCGACGCGTAGAGATGGAATTTGGATTTCCAGGGGAAGCACGGCTTCACATCCGTATACCAAGGAAAACGGCGTGGCCTTTGTCGGGGTTCGTACTGTTGTGCGATAGGCCCATAAGCATTCACCTAGTTTGTCGTCCCAGTCCCGTTGACTTTTCGAGACGAACTTTTTGAGAAGCTTACCAATGGTCTTGTTGAAAGCTTCTGCGAGGCCGTTAGCGGCAGGATAATATGCCGTTGAAGACACACTCTGGATTCTGAACTTAGCGCAGAATCTCTGGAATGCCTGGCTGATGAACTGGGGTCCATTGTCATGGACAATCCGCCGAGGTACACCGAAACGGTAAATAACGTGATGTTTTACAAACTTGATCACGTTGGACGACTTGACCTCCTTCAAAGGAATGGCTTCGGCCCATTTGGAGAAGTAATCGGTTATTGCTAGAATGAACCGATGTCCCTTTGATGATGGTGGGCTGATAGGACCAACCACATCCATCCCCCACATCTCAAATGGCCATGTAGAGGTCGTAGAGTGGAGGTACCCTGGTGCTTGATGGATAAAATCTCCATGTATTTGGCAAGCGTGACATCTTTTGGCATAGGCGACGGCGTCGGCAACCATCTTGGGCCAATAGTAACCCAACCTTTGGAGTCGATGTGCCAATTTTGGGCCAGGTTGATGGGCTCCGCACGTACCGTCGTGGGCCTCTTTCAATACCTCCTGGGCCTCCTTTGGTGAGAGGCACCGGAGTAAGATCCCGTCATGTGATCGACGATACAATGTTCGTGTAATCGCATTATAGTAAAACTTAGGGGCTTTCCTTCGAATGGCAGTCGCCTCTTTGGCGTCCTCAGGCAGGATGCCGTACAAGACATAGTCGATGTAGGGGAATCGCCAGTCTTTAAGTTCTGGACCGGTTGACGCTTCAAGTGCTTCTTCGCGGTGACGACCTCCCGTTGACTCCTGATAATCCTCGAGAGCATTTCTCGGGCAATACAGGTCGTGGCTGTAGACGAATATCTTCTCCATTGCTCCAGCTGGAAGAGCTAAGGAGGCAGCCAGGGATGCGAGTGCATCTGCGTGCGCATTTTGCCTGCGTGGTACATGGTCGATATAGAAGCTTTTAAATCCCTCGGCCATGCGGATAGTTGCATTGTAATAGGGTACCAAGTCTTCATGTCTGACTTCGTACTCCCTGCGAACTTGGCTGACGATGAGCTTGGAGTCGCCGTATGCCTCGAGATTTTTAACGCCAATCTCATCGGCGAGCTGCATCCCGATTAATAGAGCATTGTACTCCGCCACATTGTTGGAACAAGGCTCTGTTAGCGAGACAGCTCGGGGGATCACATAATTTTGTGGGGAGACAAGTACTACTCCTACCCCCGCCACTACGTGTCCCTTGGGGCTTGTCCTTGATGCACCGTCGAAGAAAAGTTGCCACACTTGACTTTCGAACGATGTCTGAGTCAGGTAGACTTCGGCCACTTCGTCTGGGAGATCCTCGTAGACTTTGGCTGCCCTCGGATCTGGGTGTTCAGCTAGGAAGTCTGCGACCGCTTGTCCCTTTATGGCTTTCTGCGGCAGAAAGTGCATATCATACTGGGATAGCAATATGGCCCATTTTGCCAGTCGGCCATTTAGCGATGAAGGTTTAGTCATAAATAACCTCAGAGGGTTGACTTTTGATATGACATTTATAGTCTGGCCTACCAGATAGTGTCGCATTTTCTGAATGGCGAACACTAGTGCCAAACATTCCTTCTCGATCGGGTTGTACCGATGTTCGGCTCCGATCATTGTTCTACTCAGATAGTAGATTGCCTGTTCTCGTCCTTCTTCATCATTCTGAGCTAGTAGAGCTCCCAAAGAATGGTCCATTGCCCGGACGTACACCAGGAAAGGCTTTCCGGACACCGGGGCTGCAAGGACTGGTGGTTGGGTGAGGTATTGTTTGATTTCCTCGAACGCTTGTTGGCAAGCGTCATCCCAAATGAATGAGACACCCTTCTTCATCAGCTTAGCGAAGGGTTGGCATCTTCCGGAGAGGTTTGAGATGAACCTGCGGATGTACGCCAATCGACCCTGTAAACCCCTAAGTTCCTTGAGGTTTCTCGGGGGTTGCATCTCTTGGATAGCGCGGACTTTCTCCGGATCCAAATGGATTCCTGTGGAAGTCACAACAAATCCTAGGAATTTGCCACTGGCTACCCCCAGGAAGGACTTGGCGGGGTTCATCTTCAATTGATGAGCCCGCATGATGTCGAAGACCACCTTCAGGTCTGCTACGTGATCGCCTTTAGCGCGGCTTTTTACCGCGATGTCGTCAACATAACATTCCACCGTTTTGCGTATTTGTTGATGGAAAATGGCGTTCATGGCCCTTTGGTATGTTGCCCCGCATTTTTCAGTCCGAAGGGCATGCGGTGTAGCAATATACCCCTAGAGGAGTCCTGAAGGAGGTGTGCTTTTCGTCGTCAGGATACATTTTGATTTGATTGTATCCTGAGAATCCGTCCATGAAGGACATTCGTTCGAATCCACAAGTATTGTCAATCATGACATCTGTGATCGGCAATGGGAATTCGTCCTTGGGGCAGGCCTCGTTTAGATCACGGAAGTCGATGCAGATCTGGATTTTCCCGTTCTTTTGGAGACGGGGACGATGTTGGCTACCCAATCGGGATGCTGTTCTTCCCTGATGAAGCCAGAATCAATAAGTTTTCTGACTTCTGATTGAATTGCCTCCATTATTTCTGGGCGAAACCGTCGCTGCTGTTGTTTGACAGGCTTTACGTCCGGATTGATGTTGAGGCGGTGCATGGCCACTTGAGGATCAAGTCCTGGCATGTCCTCATAATTCCAGGCGAAGACGTCTATATACTCTTGTACAAGAGATATTAGATCCTTCTTCTCCGATGGTGACAGGCCGTCACTTATGAAGATGGGCTTAGGGTTAGCCTCATCTCCTAGATTGATCTGAACAACCTTGTCTTCTGTGGGTGGCTCACGCTGTTCAAAGCGGGTATCCCAAAGAGCATTTAAATGTTTGATCCATGGATCTGTATCAGATTGGATCATTTCTTCATTTCTATCTTCCAGGCGGCTTGTCGAAACCATGTTCACTGAAAGTTTCTTGAAGATGTTGCCGACACTGACATCTGACCCCCAAGATGATGTGTCTGAAGAGTGATCGTTGTTCGACGATTCTTGAGAACCGAGGCTGATGGGATTGGAGTTGATACATAGCCCAACCCCCTGCGCGTCCGATGATAATAATCAGGGGCCTTCCCTTTCGGCACAAACGATCGAAGCAGGGTTCTCCTTCCTTTGCCGAAGTTCAACCCGGGCTTGTTGGTTAGATCGTACCCCATTTGCTTCATCATTCTGAGCGCTTTCGATTCATAATGGTCGAGCTGAGGGGATTCCTCCTCGCTTTCCGATTCTTCGCGGGGAGTTGGTTCAGACGAGATTCGCCCAAAAAGAATTGGTTTTTGGCCTTTTCGTCTTGTCGGGACCATGAATATAGATTCCTGCGCATCTCCATTATCCTGGTATGTCCCGAAAGATGATTTTACTGGTACATGCAATGATGTCAAAGCATCCATTGCCGACCAGATGTCATCGTCTATATCGGTACTAGTATCCGACGGTATTGAATCGGATGCACACGCAGAAAAATACTCAAAGTCTAAATTCTCATTAATATACCAGCGCCTGCATCGTCGGTGGTATTATCAACATCGAGCTTATTCGTGCTCTTTACAAGTGGTTCCAACTTCCACAGGCACTCTTCTTGCTCGGGCTCAGTGTCAGCCTCATTACCAGAGTCTGGCACTTCCAGTTGCGGGGTTTCATCCACCGGATCCTGATATAGGAGGGAGTCCGTGAAATAATTTTCGACCCCCTTAAACGGATATCTTTCGGCAACCAACGTTTGCACCTTCCCACTCGCGTCAATGTATTTCATGACTTGGTGAAGAGTGGAGGGAACGATGGAGTTGCGGTGAATCCATGGTCGTCCCAGCAGCAGATTGTAGGAAGTGTCGGCATCGATGACGTAGCACGTCACCTCCGACTTGAGGCTCCCAATCTGGCACTTGAGCTTGATCTTCCCCATCGGACGGGTGCCATTGGCATTGAACCCGTAGATGGTGTCTGTGTAGGGCTCAGACGGTGAGTAGGGATGCCGAGGTGTTGCATGACTCGGCGGGGCATGATGCTCAGTGCGGACCCTGATCTACCTGAATGCGGTTCACTTCAGATGATCCGATATAACCTGTGAAGTACAGGGCCGATCATGCTTCCCTTTAACCTGCATATCATCTGCCGTGAAGGTAATGCAGGGAGCATTCTGGGAGGTGTGGAGACAATTCTCTACATCTTCCTTCTTTGGCACCTGGGTCATAAAGACCTCAGCGTTTGCCAGCGCTTCTTGTAGAGCCTCCCTGGTCGACTTTGATAGTCTTAGAAGCTCATACAGGGTGATCCGTGCCGGGATGTTGGCCAATTGAGCCAAGACATCAAAGCGGTAAGGTGTTGTGGATCCTTCCGCTATACCCTTTTGAAGGGCTCGAGAGAATCGAGTCTCTTTTTGTTTCTCCACTGGTGGCTTCGTGGAGGGCCTAGTTGGCTCTGCAGCCGGTTGTGGAGGGTTTGCCGCGACTTCGCCGTACTGCTTCAAGTAGGGCTGTCCTGAACGAGTCCCCGTCATTGGTTGATTGGGCTCTGCGGCCAAGACTATTGTTTCCTCTTCTGAATCAGTCAATGAGGGAACATCATCCTCTGCTTCTCGGGAGGAAGCACATACCACATGGCAGGAGAAGCTTTTGCCTTGCCTTTGGACTTCCTGTTGGTTACAGTAGTCCACTGCTGGCTGTCCACTAGGTCAGGGTGGACCCACATAATTTCCCCTTGAGGCGTAGGGACGGGTACCAAGCCCTTCTCCTGCTGCTGGTGAGGGTCTGTGTTGACCACTCTTAGTTCTCCTCTTGGAATAGGAGCTACCCCCGCAGGCGTTGGAGGTTGTCTCCCGAACTGGAGAACCGACGTCACATTGGCCGTCACCTTCTTCTGCTCTGGTCGGAGCTTTAGCACCTCCGCGTCAATCAGAGCCTGAAGGATGTCCTTGAAGACGTAGCAGCTTTTGGTAGGATGTCCCAACATCCTGTGGTACATGCAGTAGTTGGGATTGTCGGTCTTGCCGACTTCCTCCGGGCGCCTAATTTCAGGGAGCTTCAGTCGGTTGCTCTTGTTGAGTAGCTTGAAGAGCGAATCGACATGTTCCTCCTTGAAGGAATACTGCTTGTTGGCGCGGGGTTGGCTTGAAGAGCCACTCGCCTTGGCTGGTTGAGGTTTGGTGGGAGATTTGGTCTCCGTCGCCAAATTATCCTTCCGCTTCGTCTGGAGGGAGGTGTCTGGCGCTCGCCTAGTTGACCTTTCTGGCCTAGGCTTGCCTTCTTCTGCCCTGACGCGGGCAACAATCTCCTCAGCCTGTTCACCTTGTTGGACTAATTGTTTCCAGGTGCGGCTTTCAGCAACTCCTATTTGAGCAAGGAGTGAGGTTTGGAGGTTGTGGCGGCATGTTTCCACCAGGGTGGCCTGGGTCATACCGCTTGGACACCGGAGTGCCACGTTCCGAAATCTTTCCACGAAAGATTTGATGGACTCTCCCTTTCGCTGTCTCGTAGCTAACAGGGTGGGCATTGTGACCTCAGAATCATCTTCAAAGAAGCGTGTTAGGAACAGCTTCTCCAAGTCGCCCCAGTTCTTGATAGAACCTTCCGGGAGTTTCATGAACCACTCAAAGGCCAACCCTTTCAGGGTGCCGATGAATAGTCGCGCCAGGATGGCGTCATTATCTACTACATTCCCGGTTGGGATTTGAAGTAGTAGATGTGCTGATTAGGGGACCCCTTCCCATCGAAGGCTTGGAGGGTTGGAGCCTTGAACTTAGGAGGGTACGGGACTAGATCCCACTCAGCTGGATAAGGCCGGACCACTCCAGCTTCTTGGAGGTCTTTGCGACTGGCAAGGGCATTGAGGCGTTCCTCCAATTGACTCATCCTTTTAGCATGAGCCTTCCCTGGGTCTCGGTCGCCCTTCGCTTGCGACGAGGACTTGGACGAGCCGGACGTAGATCGCCGCATTTCCTCAGAAGGTTCGGAAGATGAGTTCTCTCCCTTTCTCCCTTTGCCCTTTGACCTCCTAGGAGGAGATTTCCTCCTGTCTTCAAGCAGTTGTGCAATCGCCTGCTTGAGGGAGTCAATCGACGCCTGCTGAGAAATAATCATGTCCATTTGTGCTTTCTGGACCTGCTCTATACGTCTTGCCGTCTCCTCAGGAGTGCCTGTCATGTAGGCAGAGGTCTCCTTCTCGACGGAAGAGTTCGAAGCCCTTGATTCCGCTACGACGGAATGAGACTCATTCACTCTAACGCCGTGGGCTAAGGCATTATAGTCAATTGGGGAATGGCCCCCGTCCGGGTGCGAGTGTGTCGATACACCCCTTCCGGTTCAGAGTCAGACTCGGACTCGTCTGAGCTGACTGCAAGTTGTTTCCCCTTGCTCCTGCTTGTCATGTTCGCAGTAAGCTCCGGGTATTCAACGTCAGAGAAGACTCTCCTTCTATGGGAGCGCCTTCTTTTGGCTGACGGGGGAATCGAGGTCAGCTGCCTAACTAAGGACTGCTGGTGCACACTCGACCCGCAACGGCACTCCGCAAGCATGGAGATAAGCCGTTGGCAGCAGCAAGATGAAGTGACCTGGTGGGCACTTCTTTTCTTTGTCAGATAATCCCTCAAATCCATGGAAGAGGGATCAAAGAGACTAGCCTCACAGCGTCGAAGACAGGAGGCATCCATGTGCTGTGCCGAATGGACGCAGACTTCAGGGACGCGGTTTCCGCGTCGTGACTGTGGAACGCGCGTCTGGCGTCTCTGTTGAGGTGAGACGCGAGTATCGCGTTGCTGCTGGTGCGTCCAGGCTGAGACGCGTGAGAGAGAGTGGGCTGCAGGGCGCCTCGTCTCTGGGCGCGTGCTTCTTGCGTTAGACGAGACGCAGAAGCTTCGCTTTGGCGTTTGGTAAGCTGGTCTTCAGGGGACTCAACTTGAGGAGTTACGCGCTTGGGCCGCCAAACGCGGATTTCACGTACTGGACGTGACGCGGGCAAGGCGCGAGACTGTACGTCGCGTCCAGCCTCAGTTGGACAACCAACGGTTCCAACTTGCGGCTGACGCGCACGTCTCCTCTGTCGACGCTCAGCGTTTCGATTGCGTCGAGGAGGTGGAGAGAAACCAACAACATCCTGATGTTGAACATCAGGGAGTTTAACCACGCGGGTCTCCTGAGAGACGTTGACGCGGGTTTTCTGTGCGCTGGAGTTGGTCGCAGCAGCAACTGTGCTTGGGATCACGCGGGCCTTCTGAGAGGCGTTGACGCGTGAACTTTGCTGGGCACAGTGGGCAGCAGCAACGGCGCCCAAGAGAGCTTCAGGTCGGGCTTCGGGGCCATTCCCCGCCGAGACCCTGCGACAGACGCGGGTCTTTGGGCTCTTGGAGCCAGAAGAGAGAAACTCTTCATATTTCGCCTGGTTGAACTCGACAACGAGCGATTCGACCATCTTCCCCTTACGGAGGACGTCATCCTGCGCCACGATCTGTTCGTCAGTGACGAAAGTAGTCCCCAGCGGAGTCGCCATCTCTTGTATGACAGGGAGACGCAGAATTTGCGATAAAAGTTTTCCTTGAATCAGATGAAAAGGATTACAACAAAACTGTTCCTTCCGGTTACAAGGGAGGGAGAATATTGAATCTTGAATTCCCCCTTTGTTTAATGCTGGGTTCTTCGTGTGGCGGTGGAGAGTGAATCTTGTTCTCCGTTGATCAGATGACCGTCCTTCTGGGATCTCCTCTTTGGCCGGTAGAAAGAGTAGCTCAGCTCTGTCTACCAAAACTCTCGAAGAGAAGGTAGGCGAAAGCTAGCTCGTACGCAACGAACTTGCTGAAGAGTTGACCTGCTTCTTTTCTCTCTGTGTCGCCCTCTTGTTGCCGATTGCCAGAAGTTTGACCTTGATGCTGATCGCCCCCTCCCCAAAAATTTCTCTCCCTCTTCATAGTGACGGGGCTAGTTATAGAGGTTTAGGGGGTGATCGTGCCCCCTAAAAGTGTTCCACGATGAGGGCCAACTTTCCCGCTACATGGGCGGTGAGCGGCGCCATAATCGGGTGGTTGTAACCGAGACGCGGGTCTGGACCCTAGCGCCTTGAGGTTGAGACGCGGGTTTGGACCCTAGCGCCTTGAGGTTGAGACGCGGGTTTGGACCCTACGCGTCTTGGTTCTGAGACGCGGGTTCGGACTCTCGCGTCTTGAGGTTGAGATGCGGGTGTCGGGCCCGCGTGCCTTAATGCTGAGACGCGGGTTTGGACTTTCGCGTCTTGATTGTCACATTTAGCCTTGCGTCTGGGTCTTGGATCTCTGCGTTTTGGTGGCTTGTCTTGGTGATTTTTTAGACAGCCTACAT
>JAVJIF010000150.1:0-118886 GCA_038442645.1 Agave tequilana | reverse complement strand
AGAACCAAATACTTCCATTCAAAAGGAGAGTTTATCAATAGTTTTCAAAAGTGATTTCTTGTATTTTCCACCATAACTTCAATCCTAGTTTTCTCACAAACACTTGGGCTATCCATTGCTATATCACCCTATAGGGATCTTTATTGTGAGAGGATTTTAGGTGATCAAAGTGTTGTGATCACCAAAGTTTTTCATCTTTGTACTTTGATGAGGCGGACTAGCGGGTTCGTGGTGTTTCGAGTTCTAGTGAGAGCTCATTGTAGAGGTGCGGCCTCGGCAAACTTACGTGCTTGCGGTGTGTTGTTCTTGCAGAACAAGAGAGGGACTAGAGAGTCCAAAAGAGTTCTAGTGTGAACTCGGTTATAGGTGTTGGGGCACCAAGTGATCCGGTGGATCGGTTTTTAGTAAAATCATTCATAGTGTTGAAGGTGGGGACGTAGAGCAAGTGTGCTCGAACCTCGAAACAAATCTCCCGTATTTGCGATTGCTCTCTCTATCTCTCACTGTCTTTATATCTTACTTATGCTTATTGCTCATATCTTTACTTGCTTAATATATTTGTGCTTATATTGCTATATGCTTGGGGATTGTTTGCTCACACTGTATTCAACCAAGAGAGACAAAACGGCACCTCAACTTTTATCTAGAGGAATCTTGAGGAGATAGTCCAGAGCCCTTCACGGGAATTCAGCTACACTCTTAGGTTATACTTGGTGTGTTGTGCATAATATTTTAGTTTGCATAAATAGTTTTAATTCTGCATTAATTCATCATTAGATTAGCTAGTCTCTTATTCACCCCCCTCTAGGTGATTTTAGGGACGTGGATTCCGTCAATAAATAAAATGCATCGTACACATTACATTATCACTCAACTCAATGAAGCTATTGACTCATAAAAGAATCACACTTCTTATTGAATCAAAGTGACAAGTATAATATACACATGTCCAAACATTTTGGGAGTAAGAGTTTAAGCAGTCATAATAACCATGAGGTGTTAATTTTCTATTATAATCAGTATATAGAAAATTATCTCAGCATGATCTTATCCAATATGTATAAAGTGAACTTATGCAATAGTCTGAGATATCAAACAGTCTCCTATAGTCAAGATAGAGTATTCTAGAAGATTGCATTACAATTTTACCGATGGTATATCCAACTCCATTTAAGATTGTGGTCCTAACATATGTTCTATAGGGATCCGTTGATCTGAATTTCTAAGTGTAAGCTGAATTCTATACACCAGGTCAGTTATAATGTACACAAGACACACATGTATATAATATAATCATTTTCTCAAACATATTCTCATAAAATGAAAATGATATTATTAAATAATAAATCATATATTGAGTTCTAATACAAAAAGGCTAAGACTTTTAGTATATCTCCAATAGTTTATAAGAGTACTTATTTTTTAGAGTACATTTTTACTGCTATTCTTTTTTGATATATATATATATATATATATATATATATATATATATATATATATATATATATATATATATATATATATATATATATATTATATATTATATTTCTTTTTTCTTCTTTGATTTTTATGCATTTCTTTCTTTTTCTTTTTGATTTTTTAATCTCCTTTTTTAAATTATATTATAAATTTTTACATGATTTCTCTTCTTTCTAAGAAACTCTTTTTACTTTTTTTGCTCTTTTGGTAAAATATTTTCTTTTATCTTTTCAATATTTCAATTTTTTGAACCGTTCTTCTTTTTCCAAGATTCTTTGTTCTTTCCTTATAGCTTTTTCTCTTTTTTCATGTTTCTTTTCTTTCTTTTGTTTGTTTCTTCTTCTCTAGTTTTATTCTATTTTCTTAATTCCACCTTTGCTTTTCTATTATTTTTTTCATTTCTTTGTTTTTCTAAATCTTTCTTCTTTTAATATATTTCTTATTATAAAGAATTTTTTTTTCATTCAGATTTTTTTAGTTTATCTCTTTTCTTCTTTTTACTCGTTTATTTTATCTATACATTTTTCTATTATTGATTTTTGATTCCTTTTTCTATTCTTTCCATAATTATATCCTTAATTTTGTTTATTATATGATATTTTGCTTTATTTTTCTGCTATTTCTGTTTTTCATAATTCTTTTTTGAGATTTTTTTTATTCTTGTTCCCATATTCTTTCTTTTCTTTGACTCTTATTTTATTAAAATTTATTTTCCTTTTTTAGTTTTAGAAAAATTGGATATATCTACTTCTTTCTTACATAATTAGGAAAAAAACTCAACTTCATAATTTGTTTGGCCTCAGCCTCATTCACGTCAGTAAAACGCAATCAGATTAGGATTCTCCTTTCCCATATAATTTCATTTACGATTTTTCCCTTCTACAAATTTAAACTCTCTTCTCATTGCTCTTCATCAACATCTCTCCGATTTCTTCTTCATCGGTGCTCTTCTCTTTGATCTATCGATGTTTTTCATCTTCATTGATCCATTTTTCATCAATATCTTGCAGATTTATCTATCTCTTCCTTTGAGCATGACGTCCTCTTCAAACCAGGTGAAGATGACTTTTTTGTTTTTTTCCTTCATTATCTATGTAAATTTGTAATCGTGGCATCGATTTTTTGTGAATTAGGGTTAATTTTGTGTAGTGATCTTTATTAAACCTTATCAATTTAGTTATTTAGATCCAATCTTGGTATTTTTTCCATTGATTTTAATTTTATTTGGATGATTATATAGCGGATAGCGATCTTTCTATTTTAGCAGAAGATGAGAACTTGGGTCTTAGTGCTCAAAAATATAAATTATAACTATGTTTGCTAAAGACTGCGGTTCTAATCAAACTCCTGTAAAAACACTCACACAATGTGTTTTCTGAGGAATGCGATCACTATCATATCCTAAGTATAACACGCCACAAGATGTGTTTTACTGAGGACTGCGACCATGATCATGAATGCAATCCTCAGAAAACACACAATTGTGTGTGTTTATGAGGACTGCGCTCATGATCCCAGTCGTCATAAGCACACTTTTTTGTGAGGACATCGATCATGATCGCAGTCTTAGTTATAATTAAGAAACGGGACATTTTTTCAAACTGCGATCAATGTCGTAGTCCTCATAAAAATTAAGAATTGGGGACATTTTGTTAAACTGTAACTCTGATCGTCGTCCTCAGAAAACACACATAAGATGTGTATGTTTATTAGAAATGCGATCATGATTGCAGTCATCATAAATACACTTTTTTTACATGCATGTGTACCCGTGAACTTGAGTATTTATTTTATAGGATGCAGATAATGTTGTTCTTGCTGTTCTTTTATATGATGGTGATTCTATTGTATAGCGTGTCTGGATGAATTCCACCATAGATGGGATGAAGAAATTAGTGTGTGATAGATTAAAGATTTTCACTACAATGTCTATCGAACTATCCTTCACATATGAGTCCAAGTGTCATGTGATCGAAACTGATTCAGAATTGCAATCTCTTGCTGCTTATTGTTGGTCAAGAAGTGTTCAAATGATCCAAGAAGCTTTCAACAGTTGATATCTGTGTGAGACTGACTGAAGTAAGTCTAAGTGTTAGTGTTGCTGATGATAAATTCAGTAGTAACATTTTATTCTGTGTCGATAACTGAAGTGGAGAGAGTTAACAATGCTAAAAGGTGGCACATGGTGCCATTTATTCAAGGAGGTGGGACAGTTTTTTGAAGGTGGAGTCATTGAGTTCCGGGAGAAGCTTCTAATGTACCCCCTTGAGACATGTTGCAAATATAATTTGTGCAGAATGAGAAAGTTAGAGTTACTGTTAAGTACATTCACAAGGAATAAAAAAACTTGCGAATGGAGGATTCATGCTATCCAAAAGCTGAGAATGGATGATTTTTTTTATGATAAGTAAGATGGATTTGAATCATACTTGCGGTGCTACTTGTAAAGATAGGAGAAAACATTGTTACACGAGTAATTTAGTGAAAAGTATGTTTCTTCAAGATGGTCAAGGCCAAACTTCACTGAAATCGAAAGATATTATGCGCACATTTAAATATGACTATGATATAGAGATGAGTTATTATCATGCATACACAAAGAAGCAAATGGCTTTGAAATACATATACGCCAATGGCTCTGTATCTTACCATCACTTGTATTCTTACATGAATTAGTTGGTGGAGAGCAACCCAAACAGTTATGTTGTGATGTAAAAACACTCCATCACACTAAGATTCTTGCATTTATTTGTAGCTTTTAGTGCTTGTATCGCCAGATTTAGCCACTGTTGTCCTGTCATTGTTTCTAGATAGGACGTTTCTGAAGACTAGACACCAAGGTTGTATGCTGGCTGCGACGGGAAGAATGAAAAATGGTATGTTTTTTTACTAACATCTTCTAATCTATATTATCGTCATTGCATTTTTCAATACTGCATTCATGGTCGCAGTCTGTATAATGACTAGTTAATAGGGCATATTGAGAGGAGTGCGAAATACTATGATATAGAACTTTTTGCGAGGACTACAACTATAATTGCAATCCTAATAAAATTGAGAAATATGCTAGTCTAATTAATGATTTAATAATATTTTGCATTTTTTATGCCTACAGGTTTTTTCTTACTTGCTATGGCAATCGCCGATGTCGAGAATAATGAGAACTTAGATTGGTTTGCACAACTCGTCAAGGCAGTTGTGTACGAAGATCAGATGAACACATTTATTTTTGACAAGCACTCTAGACTGTTGAAGGCAATTCAAAATGTCTTCTCAGATTCTCACCATTCTTAGATTGCTATGGCAGTCGTCGATGTCGAGAATAATGAGAACTTAGATTGGTTTGCACAACACGTCAAGGCAATTGTATATGAAGATCATGTTGGCCAGAGGCCTTCTACTCTAGTTTTGATGATAATTAACTCATGTAGTTATAGTTTACTAATAATCTGTGATATTCAGTTTCAGATATTTAACCAAGATATTAGTAGGTGATTAGCTTCAACAAAGGTGTTTTGGAGCTTTCACATGGTGTTTCAAGAGCTCCAGCATCAAGTTCATATGTAACACTCGGTTGGAGTCAAGCTCGGGGAATCGCGTTTGGATCGAGTCGACTTGGAGATGGCGCTCTACAAGAAGACCTCGGTTTAATTTAGAATAGTTAGTTTAGATCCATTGTTAAAGATTAGATAGTGTGGTATGCTCAAGTTCACAACACACACTTGTTTTAAGTTTCATGTTTACTGGTTTTGATTTTCGGCTTAACCGAACTTGGTTTTCATGAATAGAATTGAATCAAAATAAGTTTACATGGTTTAATGTATATTAGATATGATCTATATACATCTATGCTTCACATACTTAGAAAAACTTATTTTGATACACTATTTATGTGTTTGGAGTTTTGTATTTAGACAAAACTTATTTTTGGATTTAATGTCAAAAATATTGATCTCCATGTATATTGGATTCTATCCATATACTATATGCTTCAAAGTTATTTAAATATCATGTATTTGTATTTACATGAGTTTTTTGAAAATCGGATTTCCATTTCAAAAATCCAAGTTTTAGAAAATACAGAATTTGTTTTAAGGAAAATTTTCTATCATACAAAAATGGTTCAAATAGTTTGAAATATGTGTTAATTTTTATCAAACATGTTTGTATTTCAAAGATAATACAAGAACTAATTTTTGTAAAATTTATGTGATTTATGTGATTTAATTGAAGTAAAAAACCCAAGTTTTTAAATCCTAAAATTGTCCCTGCCAGGCTCTGGCGGTCGACCTGGACGATTGACCGGACCAGTAGTCGGTCGACCGACCCGGTAGACCGATGTGCATGAGACGTGCACAAAGGCCAAGTTGGCTTGGCCGGTCGACCATGCGATCGACCGACTGAAGTCACCCCACTCTCGGGTGGGGCGGTCGACCGTGAGCTTTGGCCCGGTCGACCGGCCAGAGAGCAATTGCTCTCTAGATCTGGCACGGTCGATCGAATAGTCGACCGTTGGGCTCAACGGTCGATTTTTTGACCGTTGGCCGGTCGACCGGCCGGTCGATCAGAAGGGCATTCTGGCCCTTTTCAGCTGCCAACGGGCAGATTTTCAAATGGGGTATAAATACCCCATTTTAATTGGTTTTTGAACAAGGATTTTTGAGAGCTAAAATTTCTATCTTCTAAAGTGTTTTAATGCAAGTTTTCAAAAGAGTTTTTAAGCCAAAAGATTCATCTTTATTTGTTTTTTCAAGGGTCGGAAAAATCAAAGAAAAATAGAGATTTAGGATATTTATTTTGCTCTTCATTTCTATCAAATTCTAATTGATTTTTCAAGTATTTTTCTTTGTGTTTTGATTTTCAAACACCTTGATTTTTCACACTTGAGCTTATCTACTATCCTATCTATTAGGATCATTGTTTTGTTTGAAAAGAAATTAGTTTGTGGTCTTTGTGATCACCAAGTTGTAAACCTTCTATCTTTGTGATATCCCTCTAGTGAGAGGTGATTGAATTGGTATCCCTCAAGTGTGAGGTGATAGTGGAAGTGTTGTTTGGCTCCCTCTAATGAGAGGTGGAGATTGTTGTTTGGCTCCCTCTAGTGAGAGGTGGAGATTGTGTTAGAATCCCTCAAGTGTGAGGTGATTGTGTTTGAGTGGCTTTGAGCCCTATCCCTCATTTGTGAGATTGATCATTGTTTGGCTAAGTGTCTAACCTCTAAGTGTAGAGGTATTGAGAGTTGTGCGTTGCCTCTGTGAGAGGTTATATTGGTTGAGAGAGGAGTTGTGTACTCCTAATTGTATTTGCCCCAAATCCTCAGTGGAGGTTCCCTGTATGGGAAGTCCTGTGTGGACGAGTTAGTGAAAATCCTTCTGTGTGAAGGCGGGGACGTAGAGCTGTGTGCTCGAACCTCAAAACATATCCGTGTGTTTGCGATTGATCCACTCTCTCTTACTTTGTGCATTGATTCATATTGTCATATCATATACATGCTTGATTTGGTTGTGTGCCTCACTTGTGTTTAATCACGAGAGCTTCATATAGCACCTCAACTCTTATTTAGAGGAATCAAGAGGAGTTAATCTAGAGCCCTTCACCAAAATTCAACTACACTCGTTGGTTACACTAAGTGTGTTGCAATTAAGTTTTTAAATCCGCATTATTGTTCATAGATTAGCCGTACACCTATTCACCCTCCCCCCTCTAGGTGTACTTTCAGATCATATGCACACATTTATTTCTGATAAGCACTCTAGACTGTTGAAGGCAATTCGAAATGTCTTCCCGGATTCTCACCATTCCGATTGCTTATGACATTTAAAGCTCAACCTGAAGAATACTATATCTAGCAGGGATCGTAGGCGTAAAAACATTAGAAAGCTGTTTATGCTCCAACGCACAAGGAATTCCAAAAAGTGTGAAAATTTTATCGAAGTTGAGTGCCTACAAAAAACTAACTTCTTATCCACCATGTCTCCTGAGCACTTTGTGAATGCTTTTTTCTCAGATGAAGATACGAGGATTTATGCTCCACTTAGCTAAAAGTTTCAATTCTTGTATCCTTGAAGACCGTGTGCTTCCCATAACATCCATAATCGATTCGATCAAAAAGAGGGTAATGATGAAGATGATTGAGAATAGGAGTGTTATGAGTTGGACTATGATGTTATGTCCAGAAATAGAGAAAAAGTTGGCTGTCAATATTCAAGCTCCAGGACAATGAGTCTGATGAGGTCTAGCGATTTTGTCTTCGAGGTGCAATGCAGTGGACAACAATACCTATCTTGTGGATCTCTCTCGATATTTTTGTTCTTGCAATTACTAGCACATTGAGTGTTTCCCCTGTTCTCAAGCTGTGGCTTGCATTAGTTGCACTTCATCATCTTTTTATGACTATTATGATCCGCATTTTCTTGCGTCTAGATTTCGTTTGACTTATGAATAGTGTGTACATCTTGTATTGATCAGTCATAGACCTAATGAGGTCCCTGAGGCTACTTATGTATTTTCACATGATATGAAACATCCTTCATGAAGACCAAAGAAGAATAGAGTGGATAATAAGGGCAGTGCAAATAAAAGAGGAAGATGAAACGCGGTTTGTGTCATAAGCTAGCTGTCAAAACAAATCTTCATGTACTACAACATATATTTGTTTTCATTTGCATTCTTTTATCAAACAATCTGATTCCATCTTTTTTATTGCAAATGATTATTCTAGTGATTTTTTTACTGTTTTCTAGCTATATATCTTTTTTGTATCCAATCTGCTTGTGTCATTAATTCAAATTTTTTTAATTAAATTGTGACTCTAATCGCAGTGTTCACAAAACTCTAAAAATAGGGGTACTAGTCAAAGTCCTCATAAAAAACTGAGAGTTGAGTGCATTTTGTGAGGAAGTCACAGTTCTCATAAAAAACTGAGAGTTGAGTGCATTTTGTGAGGACTACAAAATTGATCACAATCTTAGTTATAAATAAGAAATAAGACATTTTTTCGAGGATTGCAATCAATGTCCCAGTCCTCATAAAAATTTAAAATTGAAAGCATTTTTTGACGATTGTGATCATATTCTCAGTCTTAATTATAACTGAGAAGAGAAATAGGACATTTTTCTAGAATTGCGATCAATGTCGCAGTCCTCATAAAAATTGAGAATTGAGGGCATTTTGTGATGGCTGCGACCATGATCGTAGTCCTAATTATAACTGAGAAATATGACATTTTTTGAGGACTACGATCATTGTCACAATTTCAAAAAAAATGAGAATTGAGGGCCTTTTGTGTGGACCATGATTGCAGTTTTAGTTATAACTGATAAATAAGGCATTTTCAAGAACTGCGACCAATAACGCAGTCCTCATAAAAAATTTAGAATTGAGTGCATTTTTTGAGGACTGCGATCATGATCACATTCCTACTTATAAAAAAATAAGATATTTTTCAAGAACTGCGATCAATGTCGCAGTCCTCATAAATTTAGAACTGAGGGCATATTGTGAGGACTGTGAACAAAATAGCAATCTTCAAAAATACCAAAAAATGGACTTTCTTATAATACTGCAAACACCAATTACCAATAACAGTTGTTCTAAGATAATTAATTTATATTATTTATATCATTCAATATAGAAACATTCAAGTTTGATATCAACAACTAAAAATTATTAGTATTATAATGTATATGTTTACAAATATGTCAATATTTACACCAACTACAACTTCATGTACATCAATATTCATTCCTACTTTGTATATACAATAACATAAATCAAACTCTCATGTAAAACTCTTCCTCCTCTAAACATTCAACTTCTCATTGTAGTCACGCTCAGGGTCAGAAATTATCATGTAAGTTAATTTCCCTTTGAACTTTTTGATCACTTTGTCGTTGATAAGATCAAGTGCAGCTGCATCCCCAAGTGCAATGCACTCCATGTATTTTCACACAAACACAGTACAATCACAACTAAAAATGCATGTTGAGATCCAAAAATAAAATTCAACTTTTAATTAATAACAGTACAAATTGATATCTAAAAATCAAACATACCAGTTCGTCTACTGTGCGCAATCTTATTGGATAATCTGTTTTTTCTGTAGTTGTCCCTTAATTACTATAGAACCTGATTTTACTTCTTCTTCCATTAATTTGAGCACCTGATCTTTATGCATTTTCAAAAAAATTAATTGCAATGCAACAGAAATTGTATTATCGCAGTCCTAATGATGAAGGTGTATCTTATCATAATTTTGGCATCACTGATATATTAACCTTTGTATTTAGTATATGCACCTTTTGATTGCATTAAGTTGTGAAAGATCAGTCGTGCATTTGGGCACGAATAGAAGAAGTCTCCAGTGATCTCTGCAGCTGTCAGGAAACTTCGATATGATAGATATGAAAGAACATGTACTCCATATATTCATTCTATAACCGTAGATTTTTCTCATGTAATGTTATTTTAGGTTAGCATTAACACTCGTTATTACTTGCTGCCAATATTAGATAAAAAATTATTTTCAGTGACATTTATGTTTTTTATTTAGTCATGCAAAACTAGTATGATTACACAATAGAAGATAAAAAGATAACTTACCCAAGCACATGTGCGGAAGTATATGCGTGTCGTCCTTCCTTCCATAACTCCTCTTTGATGCAGGTGCAATGTGTAGAAATCGATCAGGATATACTAGCACACTTAGTTACTCTGCCTATGCAGAAAAAACATAATGTTATAATTGTTTTAGTTGAGTATACATTTCCATCAATGTGTTTGTCAAATAAATTTTCCTCCACTTGCTTCCTATGAATATGAATATTTTTATCTTCATACTTAAATGATGGATTACTGTAAATAGTAAAGATTAAAATAGCTTTTGATTAATATTCACTAAAACTATGGTCGCAGTCCTAAGTATAACTGAAGAGTAGGGTCATTTTGTGAGGAATGAGACTATGGTCCCAGTCCTAATTAATACTGATAAATTGAGCATTTTTTGGACTATGATCATTGTCTCAATCCCCTAAAGAATGATAAATGACGCCTTTTTATGAGGACGACGATCATGTTCGCAGCCCTTATATAAATAAAAAATATGGTGTTTTTGAGGGGATGTGACTCATGATCACAGTCCTCAATATCAATGGCACAAGGGGGAAAAAATAAAAAGTGATAAGTGGTTTTCATTGACAAATACCTGATGTTCTCCTTTTTGAAGAAATATGTTATTACTTTTTGTTTTTTAGGCTCCATCATCTCCTATAGTTTGCTATTGCTAAGATCACAAGCATTATGCCATTTTATTTTTCAATAGGATCTTCAAAATCATCAACTTCTATTGGTTGAAGATGTACTTCTTTAGCTTTATTTTTCTTGGCCTTCTTTGTCTCCTTATAAAAATGGTTGGGGTTTCACTGTTTCTTTTGATCTTAGGCCTTGCTTTCACTCTCTGTGTCACTAATCCTACTTTTACTTTGGACAACTACCTTTTTTTGCTTTATTAAAAGGGGTTGATTCTTTTCTTCTTGCTTTTCTTCATTTGTCTTTCCTTCTTTTTTCTCAGCTTCAGGATTTGAAGCTGCATCAAGCCTCAATTCCTCGTTTTTTTTTCTTGATTACCTTCTTGTTTCTTTTCTTTTACAATCTCAGGCTCTGAAGCTGCATCAAGCCTCATTTTAAGTATTGTTTGAGTTAAATCTAAGCTGAAGTCTGGATATTCAGCTCCTGAAACTTCAATTCTAATTTCAGTTCTATGCTCTTGCGATTCTGGAGTTGCTTCACGCATAATTTCATTTTCCTCTTTTCTTCATCCTCATTTTCCTGCTTCTTTTCTTCCTCCTCTTTCTTCTTTCTTTTTTTTTCTCTCTTCCTCCATTTTTTTTGTCTTCACCTCCTACTTCTTTTCCTTACCCTTCTTCATCTTTTTTCTTTTCTTTTCATCCTCTTCACCCCCTTTTGCTTCAACTTATTCAGTTTCTCCTCCAACTCCTACACTCTCTTCTTCAATTTTATATTTTCCTTCCTTAAAACTTCATTTTCTCCTTTTCTGTCAACTGGAGGGCATGTAGACACAACATTTCTTCTGTTTCTGCCTTGTGATCAATATTTTCTTGACACTTATTTTCTTTCTTCTCTACATTCTTGAGTCCCAACATTTCTGACTCTTCTTTAGATATATTCTTCATTCTTTCGTAAACGTGCAAGTCAGAGAGAGAAGATATATTAAATGTCAATTCAAAATGAAAAATAATATTTTTTTAAGATTGTGATCATGGTCATAGCCCTCATATACACTGATAAATAATGCCTTTGAGAGGATTGTGATCGTGGCTATAGTCCTCATAAAGCTCCATTTTTTTGAGTGTTTGTGAGGACTGTGACAGATTACTATATTTGTTTTTGAAATTTTTATACGCACTTATTCTTGATCTATCTGTGATATATAATGATTGTCGATAAAATTGTTGAGTTCATGCAGGTCCCACCTAACTACCATTGGTGTTCCCTGCTCCACCCTTTTTCTTGGTTCGATCACCGCAATGTATTCACAGAACCAATACTGTAGCAAGCAGTTGTTATATTAGTAAGATAAAAAGCAACAATTGCTATGATAATAATAATAATTTCAATGATAATTGACATATACTTACAGAAATTTATAATGAGCATCCCGCTATCTCAATTGTAGTTAATGTGAACTTGTTTAGTGACTCGATAAAAGATTCATGTACAACTTTAGTCTAATCTATCGCCTTTAATCTGATCATGTCCACAATTTGGTTGACCAGGGACCGTGGTACCTTACGGCTACTGCTGGCAAAGAATAAAGTGCATGTCATGTAAAGTACCATCATGGTGGTGAAATCCATTGCCGCCAGCTTATGTCTATCATTAATTACTTTGCCTAGTGTATGTAGCTGTTCTACTTCTCGTCTTCAGTTACGTCCTGAAGAGTTCTATGTTCTTTTGTACTCAATAATTTGTTTATAGCTTTTTCAATTGATCCTCTAGTCATACTTTTAATGTCTCCAAAGTAATGCTTTAAGAAGCCTCTCTGTTTATTACACTTTATTTTCGGAAGTAGATTACCCCCATCGCATGCAACCCAAATGTAAGAGCTATGTCTTCTACCGATAGTTCAATACTTCTTCCTCTAATTTTGAAGTGTTACGTATTTTAGTCATATATGCCTGAAATTCTTATTATCCCCGTGCTAGACTTGAGGCCTTTATTTTCTTCTCCAAACATTTGCTCATAGAAAGCCATGAATATTCTACCAAACGGTGTTTTCTTAATAGCATTAATATAATCTATATGTACTTTTTTCTTTTTAAGTTGATCTATCAAGCTAATCATAGGCTTCAAGTGTACCTAAATTGTCGAACATCTTTTTTTTTTTTCTGAGACATCTTTCCTGAAGCATAAAACACCAAAAGAAATATTAGTGTTTTAAGGTGGTCGTAGTCACAACAAGAAATGATGATTATGGCATTTTGCAGGGACTGTGAAAATTGAGAAATAATTCATTATTTTGTGAGGACTGCGATCATGGTCACAGTCCTAGTAAAGATTGAGAAATAATTCATTTTTTTGCGATTGAGAAATAGTTCATTTTTTATGAGGACTATGATCATTGTCGCAATCCTAGTGAAGATTCAGAAATAGTTTATTTTTGCGATGATTGAGAAATATATCATTTTTTGCGAGGACTACTATCATGGTCGTGCGAGAACTACGATCATGATTGCACTCCTAGTGAAGATTGAGATTAAGATCATTTTTTAGAGGACTGGGATCATAGTCGCAGTCCTATTGAGGATGGAGAAATAGTTCATTTTTACGAGGATTGTGATCTGGTTGCAGTCCAATTGAAGATTGAGAAATAGATTATTTTTTGAGAGGACTGCGATGAGGACTGCGATCATGGTCGTAGTCCCAGTGAGGATTGAGAAATAGGTTATTTTTTAGAGCATTGTGATCATAGTCGCAACTACAGTGAAGATTGAAAAATATGTCATTTTTTGTGAGGAAGCAACCTACTAAAAGCAAGGTATTTGTGCGGACTGTGACTCGAGGAGTCGCAACCCTGTTTAAAAAAAAACATAAACCCCCAAAAATTTAGGGCTTGCTTTTTGAGGAGTGCGATCATGATTGCAGTCATATGATTCTCTCTTGATTGTTTCATCAGAGCTTGCATGCATGAATAATAGTTTTTTTAAATGCTGGACGAAGAAATTGAATCAAGGTTTTTGTCCAAGATTTTTTATGTTGAAAACGTACATTTTTTTCTTCTGATTTTTTTCTTCAAATCGCTTTAAGATCGCTCGAAGAACTCTAAATCGATCGAGATGATCATGATTTCCAGCAATTTCTTCAATTCATTCACTACAGCCGATTTAGCTTGATTTGAGTCGCAAACCTTTGAAATTAGGGAAGAAAACACTCAGTGTAAAAAAAAAAGGGGGAAAGATATTTCTATTTTTAGCCGTTAATCACTGCCTCAGATGTGTGACACGTGAATTGTAAAAAAAGAGATGGCTAAAGCGAATTAAATTTTATCAGTGAGTTTCTTTTAATTTTTTTCCTTTTTTTATTTTTCATCGAAGCATTTTTTTACACAATTTTTTATTTACCTTTTTTGAAAAATATATTTATCTTTCTACTATTGTCACACTTATTGAAGGGATATATATTATTTTTTTTCAAATAAAACAACTAAATAAATTATGAAATAGATATCCGCACCAAATTAGAAAGAACTCTATGAAATCTTTTTCTGTGGGATGAGTGTTGGACAAAAGACATTGTTATAGAAATTTTTTCAGTGAATTGTAAAAAAAGAGATGGCTAAAGCGAATTAAATTTTATCAGTGAGTTTCTTTAATTTTTTTCCTTTTTTATTTTTCATCGAAGCATTTTTTTTACACAATTTTTTATTTACCTTTTTTGAAAATATATTTATTTTTCTACTATTGTCACACTTATTGACAGGATATATATATTATTTTTTTTCAAATAAAACAACTACACCACTAGAAGGAGGGCTTGACCTCTGCCCTGTGGTTAACAGCCACAAGCTCTAACCAACTGAGCTATTCCAGCTTGATGTTCCTGTAATGTATTTTATTAACCACATATTAACAAGGAAAAACAATGCCAAAAATTATGCTATGGATATTCTGTAGGATGCAAAATTGCTAAAGAAAAATTGTAGCATCTCAAACATTGGCCATAAAGGAAGAAAAATGCTTCAAAGCATGGATATCTAAATCCTGATTTTTATTTGAAATTTTGGATTAGAAAAAGACGTTAAATGTTTGATGGGTTTGCCCGAAACTGGATCTTCGGGCTAAGTAACATAAAACTGAGGTTAACTTTCACTCGTTTTCAAAAAACTATACTCGAAAATGCAATAAACTATCATGAACTTTTCTTTTAATTTACATAAAACTAACATCTGTTGGCACACTGTTAAATTTTGGTGAGATGAATATCATGTAACATTTTTATAAACCAAGTATCTCTAATTCTTATAATATTGACATGACTGTTTTCTTGACATGACTTTTTTCTTGACATGGCCTCATTCATGGATGATAGTTTCCTGAAAATTATAGAGAAAATTCATGGTAGTTTATTGCACTTTAGAATACATTGTAAATTTTTGAAAATAGGTGAAAGTTCATGATAGTTTTATGTAATTTAACCTAGACCTTTTACAAAGTTTAGCTAATATTTTGTGTGTGGAATTAAATAATTACTTTGCTTTGACGTAGATTCTCCAACTCAATAAACTCGCTGGCTCCATGAAAAATGGCTTTAAAAAAAAAAAAAAAAACTTAGTCTCCTTGTTTCCCTATGCCAACAAATGAACTGGCTTTTTTGAATTGCGATCTTTTGATTTTGGAATAGTTTTTATGGAAAGTAAAAGTTTCCTCTTCATTAAGCTTTACAAACAAAGGATTCGTTAAAAACTTCTGTTGAGTTTTGATCACAGTCTTCTCTCAAATTAGATTGTTCCTCATTGTGTATTTCACAATTGTCATCTCCAAGAAGTTCATTCAGATCATAAATTTTTAAAAAAAAAATCCCTAAATTTAAATTTAAATCTCTTTTGAGTAAATTAATAAGTCTACTTTATAAACTAAAGACTTTCTCCACTGTGCCAACACCTCTGCTCCTTCTCCCTTGATGTTTGAGTCTGCATGAGTCACTAAATATTAACACTGCTTAATATTTTACAATCTGTCCTGTTGCTTACAAACAACTTTGTACAAAAGTATAATCAGATCTGAAGAAATATTACATTTTCAGCTTGCATTACAACATTACAAGGTGGAGGAAGGACAGATACTTTGCACAAAAATATAATCAAATCTGAAGAAACATTTCATTTTTCATCTTGCATTACAAGGTGGAGGAAGGACAGATACTTTGCACAAAAATATAATCAAATCTGAAGAAATATTACATTTTTCATCTTGCATTACAAGGTGGAGGAAACACACAGACAAACACACATGCGACAGGTATGCTACTAATTGATTATAGTATTTGTTGAGAACTGCCTCAGAGTACTCTCCGAAAGTAAAACAGGATTTAGGAGGGATCTGCAACACAAACATAGACATACGTAATTGTATTAATAAACAAAAGAAAAGAAAAAGAGGAAACTCAATATTTTCTGCTCATAGATATTGACTTGTAGTAGAAAATAAATTTGAGAGAGGAATTCTAGTAGCACCTCTACGTTCAAATTCCTGCTCTCTCCACGAAGCTTGAGATTTTCATCCTTATCAAAAGAGTCAATTATGGAAGACACTTGTAATTTCCACAAACAAATGCTAACAATAACCGCAAGGAAATCACTTAAATAATTTAACAATGCTTAAATTGTACTAAAAAAATGTTAACATCAATGTCTTCTGCAGAACGTACCAGTCAGGTTGTATGAACATTGCTAAAGTTGAGCGCGCAGCACCTGCTGCCTTCTCTGTGCTAGGTGCCTATCAACAAAGTCAGAAGGCACAATGAAACCGTTCTTAAGAACAAGAATCATATTTAGCAAGTTGAATGTATACCAAGTAGACAAATAGATCTATGCTGTACAACTTATAATGCTGGAGAGAAAAATGGAAAATTTACATAACGACATCAGCTTCTGATCAATTCTGAAAGGACGAAATTGACGATGGAGAATAAAAACAGAATATTTTTCTTTTTAAAATAAGGATGGACAAGGAGTGGGAAAGTGATGAAAAACAATGATTAACCTACTTCAAACAAAGATGATTTAATTTTAGGGTAAATTACTGAAAAACCCTTGTACTATTCATCATGTAGCCTTAATAACCCATAAACTAGGTTATTAGTAAAAACACCAACTCACTTAATGATTGGAGTAAAAAATTTTTGTATGTTCAATTTTACCCATTTTTCCTCTTGCCACCACCCCCCCACCCCAACCCAATCCCCTCTCACAATTTCTCACTACTTGGTATATCTCTGCCTCCCGCTCTTTCCTCCTTTTACTCCATCTTTTCCCATTTATTCTTCCCTCTCCCTCTCTCCCCCGCAACTGGCAGCAAACTACAATAACATAACCACATAAAGTTGTATTAGTAGCAACTTGGAGAGGATTTCGTATTTTAGTTTTGGAAAGAAAAAAGATTTAGATTTGGAGAGAGAGCAAAAATTTTGGGTGGATTTTGAAGCAAGGAGAGAGAGAGAGGAGTATTAGTTTTGGGTTTGGGTCTATATTTTGAACAGAGGAAAGAGTTTGACTTGGAGGAGATTAAGTTTATTTGAAGGATACATTTTGAAAACAGAGGTGCCTGGGGAGGAGTGAAAAATAGAAGAGGAAGAGGTGGGGAAGAGAGAGGAGGAGGAAAAAAATGATTTCAGTTTGTTCTAAAAGATGGGTTTTGAAGAAACATGTGAGGAGTGAAAGAGGGAAAAGGATGAAGAGAATGGTTTATGCAATTTACCCTTAATTTTATACCCAGTTTGATTGAAATCTCTTATTATACCCAAAAACAAGATCTCTTATAATTTTAAACCCATTTCTAAAATCCCAACCATAACCCCTAAACATATTATATACTATAATACCCATTATGCTCCTTGAGTAATCATGATCATGTTGATAAGCCCTACATGACAATAATGACCACAACACCACGTTCCATGTAATAATCCGAGTATACTTTTTTCCACGATTCAATCAGAAATTCTACCTATAATTTATTCTTTAGCTTATGAGAACTATTACATATTAGAGACATTCCCAATGCATATCTCATGTTGAATTATTCACTTAACTTGGGGTATTGCATTCTAACTTAGCCTAAACAATAGAACAACTTTTGGAGAGAGAACTGATATTAGTGCATACTTGTGGCTGCCCTGTAAGGAAGAAATACACACGAAAAGGTCAGTTGAACTTGCTATACCACACCTCATCCGTGCATCAGATCCTACCATTGATCCCTGATCAACTGATCTGTAGCCTCTTAACCAGCATCAATTCTCATATGTCTGTATACTAATCGGTCGCTGATATTGTATTATTTATTATATAATAAACTCTTTTTTAATCCTATTTATTGTCTAATTTATATATAGGCCCATTGCTAAAGGAAAGAGAAGAGAAACGAGCCCAAAAGCCCATCAAAATTCTGATTTAATTCAAAATTAATTCGAAACAAGAAGATCAGGGCAAATCAGAGAAGATAAAATCGGTTAAAAACTAGTTAAAACAAATCTTCACATATCAATTGGTTAAAGCCTAAGATCAAAAGAGGTTTCGTCAAAGCCAGAAGCTAAAACTGAAAATCCAGAAGAAAAAAGCATATCACGTAACCAGGGATTTGTACCTCCCAGATGTGGCCACCTGGCCACACCCAGGCGCGAAAACGCGGCCAAAGCCGCGTTTCGGCGGCTTTGTTGGAGTAGTTAGGGGAGCGTTTGCTCCCCTATCTTCGTACGCTCTCCTCATTGGGTTTTTTGCCTATAAATACTAGGTTTTCAGAGGCTACAGGGAACGATTAAGTAAAGATATATTCGTAGGTCAGTTTTTCATTCTTTTTAGTGTAGGTTTTTATTTTTTCTTTTATGTAATTTTTACTTTTCTTTATGTAACTGAGAAGAGAGACGAGTTTCATGGAGGAATGAGAGCAAGCTGTACTGGAGGTGACACCGGTGAAAGTAAGTCTTTTCTTTCATCGTTATTTGAATCGAATCAAAGTTTTTTTCTTTTTTACTCTTATTTTCGTTTACTTTCCTCTGATGTGTTGCAATCCAAGTGAATCTGATAGCCTCGAGACTGCTTCGCCATTGCAAGTGCCCTTGATGGCCTATAGTAATGAACAGCCATTTTTTTGTTAGTTTAACTTGCCCTTTTATTCATAGTGTAGATCGGGAATGGGGAAGATCCTACACGCCATACTTGATCGCCTTCAAAGACTAGGTAGGTCATACCTACGGATCCAAGGTGAGCACTGAAGAAGTAAGTAATTTTTAGTTTCTTTCTTTTCTTTTAACATTTAGTTTAGATCACAAACACCACAATCCCCCAGCTTTTATCACTCATTTTTAATTTTTTTATATAAATCCATTTTTCATTTTCTCCGCCTTCTCAATCTACCACTTTCTTCTTAATTTAACTGTAATTTATTTTTCTCTTTCATTTGAAGAACTAAAAGAAGATATTTAACCATTGATTGTAACTCAAAAGAGAACTTATTAAAAAACTTTCATCGCTAGTCTCTCCTTATGGATCACGACCCGCATAGCCACTTGCTATAGCGATAGCATTGAGAACTTGCACATTCTATTCTTAGAGTTCTAAAATTCTATATTCTTGTGTACAGGTAAACCTCAATCAAGTTTTGGCGCCGTTGCCGGGAGGGATGGTAAGTAATTCTCTTTTTAAGTTTACATTTTTTGTTAACTATCTTCTTTGTTCTCAGAGTGTAGTGATAGATATCAAGAACATTTTTGCTACAGTGGACATATAAGTGGCCATGAACTCTGCTCAAGAAAGCAAAGCCCAGAAGCCCTCAGATTTGCTACATTCCAGTGGCAAATCTGAGTGAACTACTAACATGTATTTTTGCAGGTTGGCAGATTGCAAAGCTAAATTTCTGCAACTATTTATTTCCTTGATTAACTCACTGTACATACTTTCTAACTTCAACAGTAAATTGATGTTTGTTAAATGCTAAAAACGGCTTAAATTTTATATTTAGGCACGTGTCTAATTCGTTTACATTTTACATTACTGTTGAAGAGTGCTAGAGCAAATGTACGTGTGCATAGCATGTAGTATAGAAAAACTGTTGAATTGTTTACATTGCTTAAGTGTTACTTTTCATGTACACATTGCACTAAATTGATTTTTAAAGGCTTGTCCTATAAACAAGATAAGGTGGGAAAGTCATTATCCTCCCTTAACCCACAAATAATCTCCTCACTCACTAACCCAAGCCTAACTAAAACTGAGTAGACGTTGGCCCTAGGGACATCTCGGACTCATATAGGAGACTGACGATTTGAATTTGACTCTTGCCAAATCGGTGCTAAGGTTAGGGATTGAGGGGCGGAACCCCGAAGGTTGGTGGTTTGGCATAATTAGGCCCGTGCTTAGGCACGGATACCTCCCACTGATCTTGCCCCTACCTGGCCAATTAACTTGTGGTCAGATTCGACAATATACCCCCGTGGACAGTCTAACCAATTAGGAGTCATCTAGGTCTAACGTTTACCCTAACTTAGGTTAGATTTTTTATTTTTGTTTGTTTATTTGTTTATTTTTATTTATTTGATTTTGACATTTCTTGTGTGATGTGGCTTATAACAACAATTTTTTCAACTTTAATGGTAATCCATGTTACACCCCGACCTCTTTTTCGGATGTTACCAACCCGACATATTATAACTTTAACCAACCTAGAATTGGTCTTATCCGAATCAATACATGCCCCAATCCCAATACTATAAACAAGACTGGAATAATCATCGCTACTATTCATAGGGTCAAAGGGGATACAACTCCCCCGAGTCATATTGTCAACTACCCTACCAACATCCAGCTTCATATACTCCTTCTCCCGAACAACCATTAGAAGAATCAATTGACTGGGAAAAGAGGATGGAAGCCTTAGACGAGCTTGAGCGACGAATTCAAATTTTAGAAGACTCAAAATCCCGTCAAAATTTTCAAGTCACAGATCTTTACTCTATTTTTCAAGAAGAACATGCCGACTTAGAAAAGAATATGGAATTAATGATTCAATCCCAAAATGATCCACTCGATTTGAGAGAAGCAAGACTTAGTAGATTGATGAAAAACATGCGTAGGAATAAGGAAACTCTCCCTACCCAATCTTTGACTATTCCCGACACTTCTAGCCATATTGATGAAAATCAAGAATCATGGTATCTTGAAGACTTTGATCAAGATTCAATTTCACCACAAAATCTTGAACTTGACCAATATCAAACCATTGACGAATTGGCAAATTTTCATTTTAATGAGATTAAACTTGATTATGAATGTGAACCCGATGCCCAACTTTGTGATTCAGTTCCCATCTTCGAATCTATGCTGACTCTGGTATTCTTACCCAATTTGGACTAAGTTCTTGAGCCAACATTTATTCCCGTACCCATAGATCTAGAAATAGAATCACCAATTTTGGATAGTCACATTCCATTGATGGGAAAAGAATGTGAATTTCAATTCTTGAACTTGGACTCAACTCTTAAACCAAAATAACTCTCGAACCTAAAGTTGAATTTTTCGAGTTAGTATTGGTTCCTGAACATATCATTCTTGAGCTCAAGTCAACCATTCCTCCAAGTCACATTCTTTTGTTGGACATAGGTATAGACCATGATGACTCTGTGATGATTTTTCAAGACTTGTCATGTAAAGGCAGTAAGTTTCACGATAGAATCTTTCATAATCATACTCATATTGGGGACTGTAAATATGTAAATAGAAAAGAGGTCAATAAAGGTGGGAACCACATTATCTTGATTAGGTAGCAACGCTTGACCCAATCAGACCACCACTGGAATTACCACCATAAGATATTTTCTCTCTCTTTCTTTTTCCATGCATCTATGCATTAATTCATACATTGAGAACAATGCATGAGATAGGTGTGGGGAGGGTTCTAACATAACTTAGGTTTTCCTTTATTATTAAAAAATTATTATTAACATTTTTTCCTATTAAACTTTTTAAAAATAGAAACAATATTTTGACATATTTTTATAAAAAATTAAGTCAATTTTAAGGAATAGGAGAATCATAATTAGGATTTCTTATACTTAGTCAAAATAAGATTATTTGTTTGATTTCCAAGGTTAGGAAGAAAATTTGGAAAATTAATTTAGTCTTGATTTTTATCTTTGATGATATATGCATGCTTTATACACTTACTTAGGGTTCAAAAACAAAGATTCTTATGCCTTATAAAAAGAAAAAAAGAAAAATAATAATATATATATATATATATATATATATATATAAATCATCTGATTAAGCTGGGTATTTGTGCCTCATAAACCAAAGTATTCACGCCTAAAAGCGATTTATATAATAAAATTCTTAGTCTTGTGGCCTTGTTTGCTCGAGTTCTTAAGTCATTGGGGTGTTTTCTCACCCAATGTCCTAAGACCGGTTGGTTTGGGAGTCACCGATTAAAGGCTCGTTACATGGGCAGATTAGAAAGCCTAATAAAACTAAGGAATAATATCACCAAAAATTAGAAAATAAAAGGAATATATAATAAAAAAATAAGGCATAAGAGTTTAAAAAACCCCGAGTCAAAATTTCACGGTCACAAAGGTGTATATTGTTGGCCCAAAGGCCTTCCACTCAAGTTTTGATGATGATTAACTCATGTAGTTATGTGTACTAATTATCTTGTGATTTTAATTTCAGATTATTAATCAAGATAGTAGTTGGTGATTAGCTTCAACAAGATGATTTAGAAGCTATCACATGTTGATTCAAGAGCCCGAGCGTCAAAGATCATATATAGCACTTGCTCGGTAGATCAAGGAGTTTTGGATCGAGTCAACTTGGAGACGGCGCTCTACAAGAAGACATCGGTACCATAATTTAGTTTTGTGTTTAGATCCAGTTGTAAAGATTAGAATAGTATGATATGCTCAAGTTCACAACACACACGTTTCATGTTTTAGTTTTCGATTTTTGGTTTAACCAATCTTGGTTTGCATGAATAGATATTATATCAAAATAAGTTTACATGGTTTAATGTATATTAGATTTGTTCTATATACATGCATGCTTCAACTATTTAAACAAACTTAGTTTGATAGTCTACTTCATGTGTTTTATGTTTTGGTATTTCTAACAAAACATATTTTGGGATTTAATGACAAAAATCATGATATCTATATGTTTCATGTATATTGGATTATATCCATATGCATCATACCTAAATGTTGTTTAATATCATGTTTTTGTATTTGGATGAGTTTTGGACAAAATGTATTCAAAAATCCAAGTTTTAGAAAATACAGATTTTGGTTTTTGGTGAAAATGATAAGACACAAAATGTTTCAAAATGTTTGTGATTTGTGATGAAATTTTTATCACAAGTTTATATTTCAATATAAAATGAGAAAACTATTTTTGTGTAATTTTTACAAGTTTTATGGATTTATTATAATATCTTTTATCTGTGTTTCAGACCCATGATAGTAGGCTGACAGGTCTGGTCGGTCGACCGTGCGGTCGACCGCACCAAGAGCCGGTCGACCGACGTGCACAGAGCTGTGCACGTTTGGCAGCCCTGTGGGCCGGTCGACCGGGCGGTCGACCGGAACAGAGAGCAGAGCTCTCTGTTAATTTCGGTCGACCGGGCGGTCGACCGACAGTTGCAAACGGTCAGAATCCGACCGTTGACCGGTCGACCGACCGGTCGACCGACCGGTCGATCGGTAGGGTATTTCTGGCACAATTTGCTGCCAACGGCTAGTTTTCAGATTAGCCTATAAATACCCCTTTTGTAAGAGTTTTTCTCTAAGAATTTTTTGGACGAATTTCTGAGCTTTCTCTGTTGTTTAAAGAAGTTTTAAAAAGAGTTTCTTTGTGATAAAAGGATCAATCTTATTGTTTGAAAGTGTTTTAAGATTTCAAAGAAAAATAAGTCTTTTGGGAATTTGGTTTGATTCATTCTATTTATATCTTTGTGGCGATTTCCCAAGCGATTTTTCTTTGGTTTAAACACTTTGTTTTCTCCACACTTGAGCTACTTCTACTATCTCAAATCTATAGGATCTTTGTGGGAGAAAGAAATTGTTTGTGGTTGTTGTTTTGACCACCAAGTTGTAAACCCAATTTCTTGCTTTGTGCCTTGTCCTCATTGTGTTGAGGAAGTTGTGCATTTGGGTTGTATTCCTCAAGTTGTGAGGTGATCCTTGTGTTGCTTGGTGCTAAGCCCTCAAGTTGTGAGGTGTTTGTTGTTGGATTGGAGTTGTGCCTCAAGGAGGAGGTTGTGTTTGTAAGGAGAGGAGTTGGGTACTCCTTGTAATTGTGATTGCCCCAAATCCTCGGTGGAGATTCCCTTTGTGGGAGTCCTTTGTGGACAAGCTAGTGGACTTAAAATCCTTCTGTGTGAAGGCGGGGATGTAGAGCTGGGTGCTCGAACCTCGGAACATATCTCTTTGTTTGCGCTTGATCCCTTGGCTCTTACTCTCTCTCTCTCTCTCTCTCTCCCTTTACTTTGTGCAAATTATTATACATATACTTGCTTGTGTGTGCATCATTTGTTGTAATTGCAATTAGTTTTTAAATTTTGCATTGAGTTCATTAGATTAGCATTGTCACCTATTCACCCCCCCTCTAGGTGACTTTTCAATTGGTATCAGAGCCTAGCTCCTGATATTAGGTTTAACCACCTAGGAGAGATCTTGGTTTGCTAATCTTCATTTGCATTTTCATTTGCACACTCATATAGTTTGCACTCATGGGTAGCCATCCTATGTTTGACTTTTTTAGACATGATGCTTGGATGGCCAAGACGAGTAGTCACTTGAAAAACCTAGGACATTTAGTTTATCAAGCCACTACCAAAGAATCCCTCCCAAATAGTAGCAAGCATAAAAAGGCTAATGCATTAGCCCTTAGGACACTTAGAGCATCTCTTAATGAAGATATTTTTTATGTGTTTGATCGTTATGACTCGGCTTTTGTAGTTTGGAGCATATTGACGTCTCCCGAGCTACCCGTGATTGTCAACAAGTTGAGGAGATCTAGGAGAGACATGTCCGACGAGCATTGCCTCATGGTCCAAGGGAAAAACTCCATTGAGGTACATTCGGATTCTCAACTAGATAATAGCTCTAGTTCATATTGTCATGGATGTTTTGAAGTTCAAACTTTAAATGTAGAACTTGCATCTAAGCTTGAAAATTTTGTGAAAAAACATGATTCTTTGAAAAAGAAGTATTTTGAATTAAAAGAAGAAATAAAAGATTTGTGCTCTAGTTTTGAAACGGTTTTGCAAGAGAAGGAAGAGATTACTAGTGAACGTGACTCACTAAGATCTCAACTAGACCTTGCCCTTAATGAGATTGAAGTTTTGAAAAGCAAAAATGATTGTGATGATGTTCTGAAAAACAATGAGGTTTTGTCTTCTAAATTAGATTTTATTTTAAAAGATAATCTTTCTTTGAAAAATGAAATTGATTTTATTACTAAAGAATTAGATCTTGTTTTAAATAAAAATAAATCTTTGAAAAAGGATATAGATAATCATGTTTGCCATGCTAGTGTAGCTTCTTCATCTAGCACACCTATTGCATGCTCCACTTTATCTTCTAGCATTGAAAATGATATAAATATTTTGAAGAAAAGTGTTGATTGTTTGGGCTCCACTTTGAGCCAATGTGCTTTGGATCATACACGCTTGGAAACCTTGGATCGAAAGAAACAAGTTCCAACCTTGCATGCACACCATTCTCGGCATACACATGCTCCACACGGACACAATCATAACACGTATGCTCATGTGTACACATGTACACATTATGGTCGAAAAGGCCACCTTGCTAGATTTTGCTATGATCGTTTACATGTTGAAAATTTAGCAAGTAATCTTGTTTGGATTAGGAGAGATACTAACCCCTATGGACCCAAGAGAAAATGGGTACCAAAAATCACCTCTATGCTTTTTGATGTAGGTGGGAGCTCTCGCATAACGTGAGAGTGTTGGTGCCTTGAGGTGGATGCGTTCTAAACTTAAAGAGAACCATTTTGGATGCATCACTTTCAAGGAGCTTGGTGGGAGGACCACCATTGGTTTGGAGAACTAGAGAAGTGCCTTCATCAGTTTTGGTATCATTCTCTAACTCCCATTTTTATTTGCATGCTTTTCATGTTCATATATTTATAGCATGTTATGTTTTAGTGTTCATTATGCTTATGCCATGTTCATTAGACTAGTGTTATACTTGTTAGTTATTTAAGACACCCATGCTTTAAATGGATTTATATCTATGAGTTCTCACTTTGTTTTAACTAATATGTATGTTCTAGATCTAAGGCTCATGCATATACATAATGATCATATGATTCTATGATTTTTGTTTTAATGATTCATGTTTTGATTGGTATGATGATTGTCATGATTATTAGAACATTGACATACATGTATAGCTTTTGAGATCATCCTTGTTTAATATGGACTATTCTTTTGTGTTCTCACATATGTTTAGCTATTATGTAGATCATGATTCTAATAGCATGAGAATTTGTATTATGATCATTTTTATGTCTATCATGTTGATTTATGACTCGTTTTGTGCTTCATGATTTGAATATATGTTTAGGTGTTAGTTTTCATTAAAACTAGGATTTATACTTGTACATAGAATGGGCCACAAGTAAATCTTTGTATGTTTGTACTTGAATGTCTATTTGTACCCATTAGATGTGCTAGTATAGTCTAGTTTTGATGATTCGTGCATTCTAACTTGTATTCCCCATTTTTGATATGTTTTATGATCTTGAGTTTTAACTTCATGTATATGTCTATCTTGTCTTAACTATTGATTATACATATACATCCTTGAGCACGTGCCTTCATGCATATACTTTTGTGGACTCATTATGTTTAGGATATGTATGTATACTTTAGTTTGTACATGACATACATATGCCTTGAAGTTCAAATCGTTTTGATGATTTTCATGTTTTTAGAAAATTTCAATTTGTAATGAAAATTTTAGTTTTTCATGTATTCATGTTTTAAAGGAATTTCAATATTGAGCTTGATTGTCCATTTTCATGATAAGTGTGTTTCACATTACACTTGTTCACTCACTTTATTATGTTTCTCATGATTATGTTTTCATGAGTATGATATGAGCTTTATGGACCTTGAGTGTTTAGTGATCATGTGATTTTCATGCTTCATGAGAAATCAATTGTGTTTTATTCCTTGCGTGAAGGATTTCGTACTAGTTTTTCAAAAACTTTTCTTATAACTAGTTCGTGTTCTTCACTTTGGTAGTAGTTTTCAAACAAACTATATTTCCATATCTATTTTTTGAAAACCCCTACCATCAAAGGGTGGTTGGATGGGAGATCATGCTCATGTACGCTTTATAGTGAAAATCATTTTAAACTTGATCATGTTGGGTGGTAGCCATATGATGTATATACTTGAACTTATTATTGTTGTTTCAATTGGTATCATTGGATTCTTTCAATTAGTATCAACATTGACATCTTTTGTATACTCATATATGATTTTGTTTTATGTATGTATGCTTACACTTCAAAGTATATCAATTTCAATTGGTACTTAACTTTTCATACATATATGTTTTATTTGTGCTTAAGGATACACAAAATTTTTGTTTATGCTAAAGCTTGAGTTTTAAACTTTGTTTCAATTGATTTAATTTTCAATTGGTATCTTTAAACAAGCTTATGCATGTGTTTAGATTGTATTTCATAAAGGGGGAGAAAACTTGTATTTCATATTTCTATTGGTATTTAGTTTACCTTTGGCTTTGTATTTCACTCCCTAACTTTATGATGAAAAATGATTATTGATTTTTAATTGGTATCATATGTTTATAAAGAAAAATATCTTCAATTGGTATCAAGATGCATTTATTTACTCAATATTGGTATCAATGTGTTCTCAATTGGTATCATGTGTTTTATTTTCAATGTGTTTTATTTTCAATGGTATCAAGTTTATCTTACGTGTTTTGTTGATATAAAATGTTGTTTTTGTTTCAATGCCATGTTTAATTTCAATTGGTATTGGCACATCTTAAATTTTGGCTAAATTTCAATTGGTATTGTCATATTTTTTTCAATTGGTATCATATATGCACTTCATTGTCATATTTTTAATTGGTATCATATTGGTTTTGGTTTCACCCCTTGAAGTAGTTTATTGATTCTTTGTTTCGAACATTTAGGGGGAGAAAAATTTGTATCTATTTTTTTACCCCTTTGTTGATGATTGACAAAAAGGGGGAGAAGAATTTGGAGTTGATATGCATGATTTTAAGAATTTGGAGTTGATATGCAAAATTTATGTTTATACATAAGTTTTCAGTTTTATTTTCATTGCTATCAAGAACTTGTTTAGTTTTATTTTCATTTTATTTTCATTGGTATCAAGAGCTAAAACAAATTTATTATGAGTTTTGTTTTTATTGGTATCAAGAGTTTTGTTGGTATTTTTGTTGGTATCAAGAGCATGTTTTGGTAATTTAATTTGTTTTGTTTAATTGGAATCAAGAGCAATGTTTCATATGCATATTCATTTTATGTCAAGAGCCTTGTTTATATGTATTTTATTGTTTGTTTATTCCTATGCATGAGTTAAGGGGGAGCTTCTTTGAAGCTTTACTTTAATCCATGCATATATAACTCCATGAGTTTTGTCATCATCAAAAATGGGGAGATTGTTGGCCCAAAGGCCTTCCACTCTAGTTTTGATGATGATTAACTCATGTAGTTATGTGTACTAATTATCTTGTGATTTTAGTTTCAGATTATTAATCAAGATAGTAGTTGGTGATTAGCTTCAACAAGATAATTTAGAAGCTATCACATGTTGATTCAAGAGCCCGAGCGTCAAAGATCATATATAGCACTTGCTCGGTGGATCAAGGAGTTTTGGATCGAGTCAACTTGGAGACGGCGCTCTACAAGAAGACATCGGTACCATAATTTAGTTTTGTGTTTAGATCCAGTTGTAAAGATTAGAATAGTATGATATGCTCAAGTTCACAACACACACGTTTCATGTTTTGGTTTTCGGTTTTGATTTAACCAATCTTGGTTTGCATGAATAGATATTATATCAAAACAAGTTTACATGGTTTAATGTATATTAGATTTGTTCTATATACATGCATGCTTCAACTATTTAAACAAACTTAGTTTGATAGTCTACTTCATGTGTTTTATGTTTTGGTATTTCTAACAAAACATATTTTGGGATTTAATGACAAAAATCATGATATCTATATGTTTCATGTATATTGGATTATATCCATATGCATCATGCCTAAATGTTGTTTAATATCATGTTTTTGTATTTGGATGAGTTTTGGACAAAATGTATTCAAAAATTCAAGTTTTAGAAAATACAGATTTTGTTTTTGGTGAAAATGATAAGACACGAAAATGTTTCAAAATGTTTGTGATTTGTGATGAAATTTTTATCACAAGTTTATATTTCAATATAAAATGAGAAAACTATTTTTGTGTAATTTTTACAAGTTTTATGGATTTATTATAATATCTTTTATCTGTGTTTCAGACCCAGGATAGTATGCTGACAGGTCTGGTCGGTCGACCGTGCGGTCGACCGCACCAAGAGCCGGTCGACCGAGCGGTCGACCGACGTGCACAGAGCTGTGCACGTCTGGCAGCCCTGTGGGCCGGTCGACCGGGCGGTCGACCGTTCTGCTCTCTGTTAATTTCGGTCGACCGGGCGGTCGACCGGGCGGTCGACCGGCAGTTGCCAATGGTCAGAATCCGACCGTTGGCCGGTCCACCGACCGGTAGGGTATTTCTGGCATAATTTGCTGTCAACGGCTAGTTTCCAGATTAGCCTATAATTACCCCTTTTGTAAAAGTTTTTTTCTAAGAATTTTTTGGACGAATTTCTGAGCTTTCTCTGTTGTTTAAAGAAGTTTTAAAAAGGGTTTCTTTGTGCTAAAAGGATCAATCTTATTGTTTGAAAGTGTTTTAAGATTTCAAAGAAAAATAAGTCTTTTGGGAATTTGGTTTGATTCATTCTATCTATATCTTTGTGGCGATTTCCCAAGTGATTTTTCTTTGGTTTAAACACTTTGTTTTTGTTGGCCCAAGGTTACAATCAACCCATGTTTAGTGTATTTTGATGATTACAAAACATATTAGTTATTGGTACTAATATTATTTGTTGTTTAAGTGTGTTTCAGGTTTATTATCATACTAGAAGTACTCTCACTCATATACAAAGATCTTGGACTCAAATACAAGCTATTGGATTCAAGACAAGTCAAATTGGGCTCAAAGTGCAATATTGAAGATCAAGTGAAGATTGCCCATGTTGAAATCTTGAAGACCTAGAAGCTTGTAAGTGTAGTTTTGTTAAAGATAGAATATGTAAATTTTGGCTCTAGGATTTGCACACACATGTGTTTTGAATATGTCTATGTTTTTGAAAATGGTGTTTCTAAGTTTATGCCTTAGTTTAATACATACATGTACCCAAAGCCTTATATCTTCAAAACTTGTTTAAATACATGTATATAAACTATTTTCAGCATAACTCTTAGCTTAAGATTTTTAAAGGAATTTCTACAAATTTTTCTAACTCCAAAATCTGCCCAGAAAACTGTTTTCCAGGCAGACCGGTCGACCGACCCTAAATATCAGTCGACCGGCTGCTGTGGCCAGACATGCACGAGGCTGTGCATGTCTGCCGGTCGACCGACCCTAAATATCGGTCGACTGATTTTTTGTGGCCTGCTCTCTGTATTTTTCGGTCGACTGGGTCGGTCGACCGATAGAAGGAAACTGTGTTTCCTTCTGTGAGATCGGTCGACCGACAGTCGACCGGAGCCCTAACGGCTCTTTTGCCAGCAGAGACCCGGTCGACCGGCAGTCGACCGGTAAGCCTGCAACAAGCCCAACGGCTCTTTCCTCTTTGGGCATTTCTGAAAAACTGTTTTTGGGTTTCTCTTTAACAGAGTTTTTAGGAGTTGTTGGGGTGCTTTTGCAGAAGATTTTAGCAGGAAAAATCAGGGTTTTTAACCTATTCTCTCCCTATAAATAGTGGAGAATAGGCCTTAGTTATTGACCAAGAAAAAAAATTACAAGTTTTCATTGTTTTCAAGAGAAAGAGAAAAATAGTTTAAAGCTTTCATTTCCATTCTTTCAATTTGGTTTTTCAGTTGTTGTTTGATCTCTAATATCACTCTACAACTGAAGCTTTTCTCACCACACTTCATAGTGCCAAAAATTTCATATTCTCTCTATAGGTGAAGTTGTAAAAGTGTGAGAGTGTTTGTAAAAGAGAAAGAGTGTTGTGGTCTAGTTGAGATCACAAATTTGTAATCTTTGTTCTTGTGGAGACAAGTTCCTAAGGGGAACTTCTTTGTAAGGTGAAGCTACGGGCTTGAGGTCTTTGGAGGCCTTTCTTGTACGGGATCCTACGGGGATAGTGGAAACCCTTCACGGAGGTGAAGGCGGGGACTAGAGCTACGGGCTCGAACCTCGAAACAAATCACTTTGTTTGCGATTGGCTTGGCGTTCCTCTTGCTTATTTTCTTGCTTTAAATTACTTCCAATTTGTTGCTTGTGAACTAACTCTTATTTGTGCTATCCTTACTTGTTTACTTAACTTGCTTTCAATATTTCTTGCTACAATACTTGTGTGCATTTCATCATAGCATTTCATACTTGGAATTGTTCGATCACACCTCAATACAACACGGTTGCATTGCGCACCTCTAACCCATTTAAGGGGAATTGGGAGGAAGGAGTTCAGAACCTCGCAAGGGGTATTCGGCTCTTAGTCGTGTTTTGAGAGATCGTTGCATCCTCACTTAAGTAAAATTTAAAAAGATCATTAGATTAGCAATTACACCTATTCACCCCCCTCTAGGTGTATTTCAATTGGTATCAGAGCTTGGACTCTAGGATTTGGCTTAACAACCTTAGAGAGATCCTTTTATTGCTAATCACTTCATTCATTTCCACATAGTAAACATGGCCGATGGAATTAAGACCCCACCTAAGTTTGATGGACTTAACTTTCCCATATGGAAGGTTAAGATGACCGTGTTCTTGCAATCTCTAGGTAGTCGAGTTGCAAAGGCCGTGACTAAACAATTTAGTGTACCCCCCGGTGATGAATCTACTTGGTCCGAAATTGAGACCAAAGAGTTTGATGCCAATGCTAGGGCTCATTATGCACTCCTACAAGCCCTCAATGATGATGACATAGCTAGAGTCATCCATTGCAAATCCGCCTATGAGATTTGGACCCATTTGCTAGTAACACATGAGGGGACATCACAAGTGAAGAGGGCCAAGATAGACCTTCTTCGGTCCCAATATGAAAATTTTTGCATGCAAGAGAATGAAACCATAGATGATATGGTTACTAAGTTTACAAAGATTACTAATGGTCTTGCTTCTCTAGGTGAAAAAATCAACAATGACCAAAGGGTGAGAAAGATCATCCGGGCTCTTCCTCCATCATGGGAAGTGAAAGCTACAACATTGAAGGAACTCAATGACAAAGATGAGATTGAGCTCATTGGACTCATTGGGAACTTGAAGACCCATGAGATGGAGAGAAAGGCAAGGGAGGACATGGCACCTACCAAAAAGAAGACCATTGCCTTCAAAAGTCATGCTACCTACTCCGACGAAGATGACGAAGAAGAAGATGACGAGGAGCTCTCACTTCTAGTCAAAAATGTCCGGAGGATGTACAACAAGGCAAAGTTCCAAGGAAGGAGGAGATGGCAAGGAGGCAAGGAAGAAAGGAAGATCACTTGCTTTAATTGCCAAAAGCCGGGACACATAGTAGCGGAGTGTCCGGACCAAGTGAAGCCATCTTCATCCAAGAAGCCATACAAGAAGAAGGCTATGAAAGCAACATGGGATGACGAAAGTGAATCCGAGGAGGAGATCGACACCGCCAACATGTGCTTCATGGCAAATGAGAGCACAAGCAAGGTATCCCCCTCAACTCTTCTTGATGATGATTTATCCATGGATGAGCTAGGAGAAGCTTTTATGGAACTTTCTAGCAATTATGATTTCTTAAAGAAGAAATATTTAAAAATGAAAAAGGATAATGAATCTCTTAATATTCAAATTGTAAATCTTTCTAAAGAAAATAATGACTTACATTCTTCTTTAGTTTCCACTAAAAATGATTTTGAAAAATATAAGATTGCTTGTAAAGGAAAGACCCCATTTGTAGATTCTAATGAGATTGCCATGCTTAAGGAAAGATTAGACTCATTAGATATTGTTTGAAAAAGTGTAGTGAGTTTGATAAAAAGAAGATGGAGAATATGTTTCCTAAGAAACAAGCTCCCAAGAAAAATGTTCATCATGCTCATGTTCATGTTCATGCTACACAACCTAAACAACATGGTAAACCCCCAAAGCTTGCTCACACTTCACATACACACCATGCATTTATGTATAGGAAAGTGTACTCATGTTCACATTGTGGACGGAAAGGACACTTAGCTAATTTTTGCTATGATAGACTAAGTGCATCATCTCATAATGTTTGGGTTCGTAACACTAACTTTCAAGGACCCAAGAAAGTTTGGGTACCAAAGTCAACCATTGTTTTAAATGATGTAGGTACTCTCCAAAGCTCAAAGACGTAGAGGTTTATGGTATCTTGATAGCGGTTGCTCAAGGCACATGACTTGGGACATCAACAACTTTGCAACCCTATCAAGATATCATGAGGGTGGCACCGTCACCTTCGGAGATGACGCCAAGGGTAAAATCATCGGTATTGGTAATGTAAAACTTGGCACCTCTCCTTTAATTGAAAATGTTGTTTTAGTTGATGGCCTCAAGCATAATCTCTTGAGTGTTAGTCAACTTTGTGATAAAGGTTTTGATGTTGTTTTTGATAATCTCTCTTGTAAAGTGATTGATAGAACTTCTAATGTTTGTGTATTTTCCGGTTTTCGTGAAAGCAATGTTTATATGATTGATATGTTAAATATGTCTTGCAATATAACATGTTTAAAAGCCCTCGATGACGACTCTTGGTTGTGGCATAGGAGATTAGGCCACGTTTCATTCGACCATATTTCTAGGCTTAACTCTAAGGAAATGGTGAAGGGTATTCCTTCATTGAACTTTGAAAAGGACCGAGTTTGTGACGCATGTCAATTTGGGAAACAAACTAAGTCCTCATTCAAATCAATTAAGGATATCATGTCATCACGTCCATTAAAGCTAATCCACATGGATTTATTTGGCCCTACACAAACCAAAAGTTTAAGTGGGAGTAGATTTGCTTATGTTTTAGTAGATGATTTTTCGCGTTTTACTTGGGTTTATTTTCTTGAACATAAAAGTCAAACCTTTTCATATTTTCAAGCCTTTAAGAAAAGAGTTGAAAAGGAAAATGACTCCTCAATAATTAAAATAAGAAGTGATAGAGGAGGTGAGTTCATTAACCTTCCCTTTACCACTTTTTGTGAGGAACATGGAATAAAACATGAACTTTCTTGTCCTAGAACTCCACAACAAAATGGAGTAGTTGAGCGGAAAAATCGTACTTTGCAAGAGATGGCTAGGACAATGTTAAATGAATATGGTCTACCACATTATTTGTGGGCCGAGGCCGTTCATACTTCATGTTACATTGCAAATCGTGTTTTCCTATGTAAAAATACTACTAAGACTTCTTATGAGATGTATTTTTCTAGAAAACCTAATGTTTCTTATTTCAAAGTGTTTGGTTGCAAATGTTTTGTTTTAAATACAAATATTAATTTGGGAAAATTTGATGCTAGATCATATGAGGCTATTTTTGTAGGTTACTCAAATACTAGTAAGGCTTATAGAGTCTTCAATAGGTCAACTTTGACTATTGAGGAATCTATTCATGTTAAATTTGAGGAATCTAACAAGTTTGTTAAGAATTGTGTAGAAATTGATGCTTTAGATGAAGGCTTGGAGAAAGTGACCTTAGAGGATGCTTCTACCATGGGAGACAAGCCAAAGGATGGTGATGGAAGTGAAGCCAAAGTGGAAGAGGCTCAAGGAAATGAACATCAAGCAAATGAAGAGGAGCCTTCTCAACCACTACCAAAGGATTGGAGATTCAATCCTCATCATCCCAAGGACCTCGTCATAGGTGAAGTATCAAAAGGGGTAACCACTCGCTCTAAGATTCAAGATTTTTGTGGTAATTTTGCTTTTATTTCACACATAGAACCTAAAAATGTCCTCGAGGCCGAGGCCGATTCATATTGGTTGCTTGCCATGCAAGAGGAGCTCAATCAATTTGAGCGCAACCAAGTTTGGCACCTTGTTCCTAGGCCCCAAGATAGACCTACTATTGGCACTAAATGGATCTTTAAGAACAAGTTGGATGAATCGGGTAATGTAGTTAGAAACAAGGCTAGGTTAGTTGCCCAAGGTTACACTCAAATCGAAGGGATGATTTTGAAGAAACCTTTGCACCCGTAGCACGGCTCGAAGCCATACGGATGACCTTAGCATATGCCTCATTTAAAGATTTTAAGTTATTTCAAATGGATGTAAAAAGTGCTTTTCTTAATGGTTATATTGATGAGGAAGTGTATGTCGAACAACCCCCCGGGTTTGTTGATCCTACACACCCTAATTATGTTTATAAATTAGATAAAGCATTATATGGTTTGAAACAAGCCCCTAGGGCTTGGTATGAAAGATTGTCTTCATTTTTGCTTTCAAATAATTTTAAGAAAGGAAAAGTAGATAAAACATTATTTACCAAACATGTAGATCAAGATATCCTCATAGTTCAAATTTATGTTGATGACATTATTTTTGGATCTACTAATGTTTCTCTTTGCAAGAATTTTGAATCATGCATGAAAAAGGAATTTGAGATGTCTATGATGGGGGAGCTCAATTTCTTCCTTGGACTTCAAATCAAGCAACGTAGTGATGGGACATTCATCAACCAAGCCAAGTACACCAAAGAACTTATCAAGAGGTTCGGGCTTGAAGGATCCAAAGTAGCAAAGACTCCCATGGCAACCACTACAAAACTTGACAAAGATGAACAAGGTAAGGAAGTAGACATCAAATTATTTCGTAGCATGATTGGTAGTTTACTTTATCTTACGGCTAGTAGGCCGGATATAATGTTTTCCGTATGTTTATGTGCACGTTTTCAATCATGTCCTAAGGAATCACACTTAATTGCGGTAAAACGCATAATTAGGTACCTTAAGGGCACAATTGATTTAGGTTTATGGTACCCGAAAACTAACCAATTTACCATGACTAGTTATTCGGATGCCGACTATGCCGGTTGTAGGGTAGATAGGAAGAGCACAAGTGGCACTTGCCAATTCTTGGGCAATTGTCTTGTATCTTGGTCTTCCAAAAAGCAAAATAGTGTAGCCCTTTCAACCGCCGAGGCGGAGTATGTTGCGGCCGGAGCTTGTTGTGCACAAGTTCTTTGGATGCAACATACTCTTCTCGATTTTGATTTACATTTTGATCATGTTAAAATTTATTGTGATAATACTAGTGCTATTCACATGACCAAAAATGCTAATCAACATAGTAAAACCAAACATATAGACATTAGATATTATTTTCTTAGAGATCACTTTGAAAAAGGTGACATTGATATAGATTTTGTTTCAACCGATTTTCAACTTGCGGATATTTTCACAAAACCTTTGGATTATGCAAGATTTTCTTTTATTTGTGGTGAATTAAATGTTTGTAAAATTGATACTTAAAGTATTTTAGTTGTTTTTGTTTTGGTTTCTAATATGTTTGTTTTGTTTTGTTTTGTCTTAAAATTTTTTTTACCCTTTTGATGTATGACAAAAAGGGGGAGAAAATGTATGGGGAGAAAAATAAATATATGAGTTTCTTGTTTGAGTTTTTATATGGTGATGACCTTGTTGAAAAATGATTTTTGTATACTTACATAGTTTTTCATATTCTTGTCAATATATAGCATTGTTTAAGGGGGAGTTTTTTTCAAGCTTTTCCTCTTTTATTTGTTTAATAACTCATATGTTTTGTCATCATCAAAAAGGGGAGATTGTTGGCCCAAGGTTACAATCAACCCATGTTTAGTGTATTTTGATGATTACAAAACATATTAGTTATTGGTACTAATATTATTTGTTGTTTAAGTGTGTTTCAGGTTTATTATCATACTAGAAGTACTCTCACTCATATACAAAGATCTTGGACTCAAATACAAGCTATTGGATTCAAGACAAGTCAAATTGGGCTCAAAGTGCAATATTGAAGATCAAGTGAAGATTGCCCATGTTGAAATCTTGAAGACCTAGAAGCTTGTAAGTGTAGTTTTTGTTAAAGATAGAATATGTAAATTTTGGCTCTAGGATTTGCACACACATGTGTTTTGAATATGTCTATGTTTTGAAAATGGTGTTTCTAAGTTTATGCCTTAGTTTAATACATACATGTACCCAAAGCCTTATATCTTCAAAACTTGTTTAAATACATGTATATAAACTATTTTCAGCATAACTCTTAGCTTAAGATTTTTAAAGGAATTTCTACAAATTTTTCTAACTCCAAAATCTGCCCAGAAAACTGTTTTCCAGGCAGACCGGTCGACCGACCCTAAATATCAGTCGACCGGCTGCTGTGGCCAGACATGCACGAGGCTGTGCATGTCTGCCGGTCGACCGACCCTAAATATCGGTCGACTGATTTTTTGTGGCCTGCTCTCTGTATTTTTCGGTCGACTGGGTCGGTCGACCGATAGAAGGAAACTGTGTTTCCTTCTGTGAGATCGGTCGACCGACAGTCGACCGGAGCCCTAACGGCTCTTTTGCCAGCAGAGACCCGGTCGACCGGCAGTCGACCGGTAAGCCTGCAACAAGCCCAACGGCTCTTTCCTCTTTGGGCATTTCTGAAAAACTGTTTTTGGGTTTCTCTTTAACAGAGTTTTTAGGAGTTGTTGGGGTGCTTTTGCAGAAGATTTTAGCAGGAAAAATCAGGGTTTTTAACCTATTCTCTCCCTATAAATAGTGGAGAATAGGCCTTAGTTATTGACCAAGAAAAAAAATTACAAGTTTTCATTGTTTTCAAGAGAAAGAGAAAAATAGTTTAAAGCTTTCATTTCCATTCTTTCAATTTGGTTTTTCAGTTGTTGTTTGATCTCTAATATCACTCTACAACTGAAGCTTTTCTCACCACACTTCATAGTGCCAAAAATTTCATATTCTCTCTATAGGTGAAGTTGTAAAAGTGTGAGAGTGTTTGTAAAAGAGAAAGAGTGTTGTGGTCTAGTTGAGATCACAAATTTGTAATCTTTTGTTCTTGTGGAGACAAGTTCCTAAGGGGAACTTTTTTGTAAGGTGAAGCTACGGGCTTGAGGTCTTTGGAGGCCTTTCTTGTACGGGATCCTACGGGGATAGTGGAAACCCTTCACGGAGGTGAAGGCGGGGACTAGAGCTACGGGCTCGAACCTCGAAACAAATCACTTTGTTTGCGATTGGCTTGGCGTTCCTCTTGCTTATTTTCTTGCTTTAAATTACTTCCAATTTGTTGCTTGTGAACTAACTCTTATTTGTGCTATCCTTACTTGTTTACTTAACTTGCTTTCAATATTTCTTGCTACAATACTTGTGTGCATTTCATCATAGCATTTCATACTTGGAATTGTTCGATCACACCTCAATACAACACGGTTGCATTGCGCACCTCTAACCCATTTAAGGGGAATTGGGAGGAAGGAGTTCAGAACCTCGCAAGGGGTATTCGGCTCTTAGTCGTGTTTTGAGAGATCGTTGCATCCTCACTTAAGTAAAATTTAAAAAGATCATTAGATTAGCAATTACACCTATTCACCCCCCTCTAGGTGTATTTCAGTTTTCTCCACACTTGAGCTACTTCTACTATCTCAAATCTATAGGATCTTTGTGGGAGAAAGAAATTGTTTGTGGTTATTGTTTTGACCACCAAGTTGTAAACCAATTTCTTGCTTTGTGCCTTGCCTCATTGTGTTGAGGAAGTTGTGCATTTGGGTTGTATCCCTCAAGTTGTGAGGTGATCCTTGTGTTGCTTGGTGCTAAGCCCTCAAGTTGTGAGGTGTTTGTTGTTGGATTGGAGTTGTGCCTCAAGGAGGAGGTTGTGTTTGTAAGGAGAGGAGTTGGGTACTTGTAATTGGGATTGCCCCAAATCCTCGGTGGAGGTTCCCTTTGTGGGAGTCCTTTGTGGACAAGCTAGTGGACTTAAAATCCTTCTGTGTGAAGGCGGGGATGTAGAGCTGGGTGCTCGAACCTCGGAACATATCTCTTTGTTTGCGCTTGATCCCTTGGCTCTTACTCTCTCTCTCTCTCCCCCTTTACTTTGTGCAAATTATTATACATATACTTGCTTGTGTGTGCATCATTTGTTGTAATTGCAATTAGTTTTTAAATTTGCATTGAGTTCATTAGATTAGCATTGTCACCTATTCACCCCCCTCTAGGTGACTTTTCAATTGGTATCAGAGCCTAGCTCCTGATATTAGGTTTAACCACCTAGGAGAGATCTTGGTTTGCTAATCTTCATTTGCATTTTCATTTGCACACTCATATAGTTTGCACTCATGGGTAGCCCTCCTATGTTTGACTTTTTTAGACATGATGCTTGGATGGCCGAGACGAGTAGTCACTTGAAAAACCTAGGACATTTAGTTTATCAAGCCACTACCAAAGAATCCCTCCCAAATAGTAGCAAGCATAAAAAGGCTAATGCATTAGCCCTTAGGACACTTAGAGCATCTCTTAATGAAGATATTTTATATGTGTTTGATCGTTATGACTCGGCTTTTGTAGTTTGGAGCATATTGACGTCTCCCGAGCTACCCGTGATTGTCAACAAGTTGAGGAGATCTAGGAGAGACATGTCCGACGAGCATTGCCTCATGGTCCAAGGGAAAAACTCCATTGAGGTACATTCGGATTCTCAACTAGATAATAGCTCTAGTTCATATTGTCATGGATGTTTTGAAGTTCAAACTTTAAATGTAGAACTTGCATCTAAGCTTGAAAATTTTGTGAAAAAACATGATTCTTTGAAAAAGAAGCATTTTGAATTAAAAGAAGAAATAAAAGATTTGTGCTCTAGTTTTGAAACGGTTTTGCAAGAGAAGGAAGAGATTACTAGTGAACGTGACTCACTAAGATCTCAACTAGACCTTGCCCTTGATGAGATTGAAGTTTTGAAAAGCAAAAATGATTGTGATGATGTTCTGAAAAACAATGAGGTTTTGTCTTCTAAATTAGATTTTATTTTAAAAGATAATCTTTCTTTGAAAAATGAAATTGATTTTATTACTAAAGAATTAGATCTTGTTTTAAATAAAAATAAATCTTTAAAAAAGGATATAGATAATCATGTTTGCCATGCTAGTGTAGCTTCTTCATCTAGCACACCTATTGCATGCTCCACTTTATCTTCTAGCATTGAAAATGATATAAATATTTTGAAGAAAAGTGTTGATTGTTTGGGCTCCACTTTGAGCCAATGTGCTTTGGATCATACACGCTTGGAAACCTTGGATCGAAAGAAACAAGTTCCAACCTTGCATGCACACCATTCTCGGCATACACATGCTCCACATGGACACAATCATAACACGTATGCTCATGTGTACACATGTACACATTGTGGTCGAAAAGGCCACCTTGCTAGATTTTGCTATGATCGTTTACATGTTGAAAATTTAGCAAGTAATCTTGTTTGGATTAGGAGAGATACTAACCCCTATGGACCCAAGAGAAAATGGGTACCAAAAATCACCTCTATGCTTTTTGATGTAGGTGGGAGCTCTCGCATAACGTGAGAGTGTTGGTGCCTTGAGGTGGATGCGTTCTAAGCTTAAAGAGAACCATTTTGGATGCATCACTTTCAAGGAGCTTGGTGGAGGACCACCATTGGTTTGGAGAACTAGAGAAGTGCCTTCATCAGTTTTGGTATCATTCTCTAACTCCCATTTTTATTTGCATGCTTTTCATGTTCATATATTTATAGCATGTTATGTTTTAGTGTTCATTATGCTTATGCCATGTTCATTAGACTAGTGTTATACTTGTTAGTTATTTAAGACACCCATGCTTTAAATGGATTTATATCTATGAGTTCTCACTTTGTTTTTAACTAATATGTATGTTCTAGATCTAAGGCTCATGCATATACATAATGATCATATGATTCTATGATTTTTGTTTTAATGATTCATGTTTTGATTGGTATGATGATTGTCATGATTATTAGAACATTGACATACATGTATAGCTTTTGAGATCATCCTTGTTTAATATGGACTATTCTTTTGTGTTCTCACATATGTTTAGCTATTATATAGATCATGATTCTAATAGCATGAGAATTTGTATTATGATCATTTTTATGTCTATCATGTTGATTTATGACTCGTTTTGTGCTTCATGATTTGAATATATGTTTAGGTGTTAGTTTTCATTAAAACTAGGATTTATACTTGTACATAGAATGGGCCACAAGTAAATCTTTGTATGTTTGTACTTGAATGCCTATTTGTACCCATTAGATGTGCTAGTATAGTCTAGTTTTGATGATTCGTGCATTCTAACTTGTATTCCCCATTTTGGATATGTTTTATGATCTTGAGTTTTAACTTCATGTATATGTCTATCTTGTCTTAACTATTGATTATACATATACATCCTTGAGCACGTGCCTTCATGCATATACTTTTGTGGACTCATTATGTTTAGGATATGTATGTATACTTTAGTTTGTACATGACATACATATGCCTTGAAGTTCAAATCGTTTTGATGATTTTCATGTTTTTAGAAAATTTCAATTCGTAATGAAAATTTTAGTTTTTCATGTATTCATGTTTTAAAGGAATTTCAATATTGAGCTTGATTGTCCATTTTCATGATAAGTGTGTTTCACATTACACTTGTTCACTCACTTTATTATGTTTCTCATGATTATGTTTTCATGAGTATGATATGAGCTTTATGGACCTTGAGTGTTTAGTGATCATGTGATTTTCATGCTTCATGAGAAATCAATTGTGTTTTATTCCTTGCGTGAAGGATTTCGTACTAGTTTTTCAAAAACTTTTCTTATAACTAGTTCGTGTTCTTCACTTTGGTAGTAGTTTTCAAACAAACTATATTTCCATATCTATTTTTTGAAAACCCCTACCATCAAAGGGTGGTTGGATGGGAGATCATGCTCATGTACGCTTTATAGTGAAAATCATTTTAAACTTGATCATGTTGGGTGGTAGTCATATGATGTATACACTTGAACTTATTATTGTTGTTTCAATTGGTATCATTGGATTCTTTCAATTGGTATCAACATTGACATCTTTTGTATACTCATATATGATTTTGTTTTATGTATGTATGCTTACACTTCAAAGTATATCAATTTCAATTGGTACTTAACTTTTCATACATATATGTTTTATTTGTGCTTAAGGATACACAAAATTTTTGTTTATGCTAAAGCTTGAGTTTTAAACTTTGTTTCAATTGATTTAATTTTCAATTGGTATCTTTAAACAAGCTTATGCATGTGTTTAGATTGTATTTCATAAAGGGGGAGAAAACTTGTATTTCATATTTCTATTGGTATTTAGTTTACCTTTGGCTTTGTATTTCACTCCCTAACTTTATGATGAAAAATGATTATTGATTTTTAATTGGTATCATATGTTTATAAAGAAAAATATCTTCAATTGGTATCAAGATGCATTTGTTTACTCAATATTGGTATCAATGTGTTCTCAATTGGTATCATGTGTTTTATTTTCAATGTGTTTTATTTTCAATTGGTATCAAGTTTATCTTACGTGTTTTGTTGATATAAAATGTTGTTTTTGTTTCAATGCCATGTTTAATTTCAATTGGTATTGGCACATCTTAAATTTTGGCTAAATTTCAATTGGTATTGTCATATTTTTTTTCAATTGGTATCATATATGCACTTCATTGTCATATTTTTAATTGGTATCATATTGGTTTTGGTTTCACCCCTTGAAGTAGTTTATTGATTCTTTGTTTCGAACATTTAGGGGGAGAAAAATTTGTATCTATTTTTTTACCCCTTTGTTGATGATTGACAAAAAGGGGGAGAAGAATTTGGAGTTGATATGCATGATTTTAAGAATTTGGAGTTGATATGCAAAATTTATGTTTATACATAAGTTTTCAGTTTTATTTTCATTGCTATCAAGAACTTGTTTAGTTTTATTTTCATTTTATTTTCATTGGTATCAAGAGCTAAAACAAATTTATTATGAGTTTTTTTTATTGGTATCAAGAGTTTTGTTGGTATTTTTGTTGGTATCAAGAGCATGTTTTGGTAATTTAATTTGTTTTGTTTAATTGGAATCAAGAGCAATGTTTCATATGCATATTCATTTTATGTCAAGAGCCTTGTTTATATGTATTTTATTGTTTGTTTATTCCTATGCATGAGTTAAGGGGGAGCTTCTTTGAAGCTTTACTTTAATCCATGCATATATAACTCCATGAGTTTTGTCATCATCAAAAATGGGGAGATTGTTGGCCCAAAGGCCTTCCACTCTAGTTTTGATGATGATTAACTCATGTAGTTATGTGTACTAATTATCTTGTGATTTTAGTTTCAGATTATTAATCAAGATAGTAGTTGGTGATTAGCTTCAACAAGATAATTTAGAAGCTATCACATGTTGATTCAAGAGCCCGAGCGTCAAAGATCATATATAGCACTTGCTCGGTGGATCAAGGAGTTTTGGATCGAGTCAACTTGGAGACGGCGCTCTACAAGAAGACATCGGTACCATAATTTAGTTTTGTGTTTAGATCCAGTTGTAAAGATTAGAATAGTATGATATGCTCAAGTTCACAACACACACGTTTCATGTTTTGGTTTTCGGTTTTTGATTTAACCAATCTTGGTTTGCATGAATAGATATTATATCAAAACAAGTTTACATGGTTTAATGTATATTAGATTTGTTCTATATACATGCATGCTTCAACTATTTAAACAAACTTAGTTTGATAGTCTACTTCATGTGTTTTATGTTTTGGTATTTCTAACAAAACATATTTTGGGATTTAATGACAAAAATCATGATATCTATATGTTTCATGTATATTGGATTATATCCATATGCATCATGCCTAAATGTTGTTTAATATCATGTTTTTGTATTTGGATGAGTTTTGGACAAAATGTATTCAAAAATTCAAGTTTTAGAAAATACAGATTTTGGTTTTTGGTGAAAATGATAAGACACGAAAATGTTTCAAAATGTTTGTGATTTGTGATGAAATTTTTATCACAAGTTTATATTTCAATATAAAATGAGAAAACTATTTTTGTGTAATTTTTACAAGTTTGATGGATTTATTATAATATCTTTTATCTGTGTTTCAGACCCAGGATAGTATGCTGACAGGTCTGGTCGGTCGACCGTGCGGTCGACCGCACCAAGAGCCGGTCGACCGAGCGGTCGACCGACGTGCACAGAGCTGTGCACGTCTGGCAGCCCTGTGGGCCGGTCGACCGGGCGGTCGACCGTTCTGCTCTCTGTTAATTTCGGTCGACGGGCGGTCGACCGGGCGGTCGACCGGCAGTTGCCAACGGTCAGAATCCGACCGTTGGCCGGTCGACCGACCGGTAGGGTATTTCTGGCATAATTTGCTGTCAACGGCTAGTTTCCAGATTAGCCTATAATTACCCCTTTTGTAAAAGTTTTTCTCTAAGAATTTTTTGGACGAATTTCTGAGCTTTCTCTGTTGTTTAAAGAAGTTTTAAAAAGGGTTTCTTTGTGCTAAAAGGATCAATCTTATTGTTTGAAAGTGTTTTAAGATTTCAAAGAAAAATAAGTCTTTTGGGAATTTGGTTTGATTCATTCTATCTATATCTTTGTGGCGATTTCCCAAGTGATTTTTCTTTGGTTTAAACACTTTGTTTTCTCCACACTTGAGCTACTTCTACTATCTCAAATCTATAGGATCTTTGTGGGAGAAAGAAATTGTTTGTGGTTGTTGTTTTGACCACCAAGTTGTAAACCCAATTTCTTGCTTTGTGCCTTGCCCTCATTGTGTTGAGGAAGTTGTGCATTTGGGTTGTATCCCTCAAGTTGTGAGGTGATCCTTGTGTTGCTTGGTGCTAAGCCCTCAAGTTGTGAGGTGTTTGTTGTTGGATTGGAGTTGTGCCTCAAGGAGGAGGTTGTGTTTGTAAGGAGAGGAGTTGGGTACTCCTTGTAATTGGGATTGCCCCAAATCCTCGGTGGAGGTTCCCTTTGTGGGAGTCCTTTGTGGACAAGCTAGTGGACTTAAAATCCTTCTGTGTGAAGGCGGGGATGTAGAGCTGGGTGCTCGAACCTCGGAACATATCTCTTTGTTTGCGCTTGATCCCTTGGCTCTTACTCTCTCTCTCTCTCTTTACTTTGTGCAAATTATTATATCATATACTTGCTTGTGTGTGCATCATTTGTTGTAATTGCAATTAGTTTTTAAATTCCGCATTGAGTTCATTAGATTAGCATTGTCACCTATTCACCCCCCTCTAGGTGACTTTTCATATATAACTTAGGGTATAATAATAAACTAAATGAGAAATACTGTTTGACTCCTTACCTTGATTGATAACAAATTTTTGAATAGAGCCTAAGTTTAGAAATAAAAATTCAGTTTTCCTATAACTTATAGATTACTTCATTCTTATAATAATACTTCAAATATTTTTCTCTTTCAAAATACTAACACTTTATTTCTCTTTCTTTATGAATTTTGGGGGTGTAATCTACTGAAAATCCTCACGAGATAAAACTTGTCCTCTAGGAAAAACCTAGAGGTTTAACGGCTTGTTGCACATACTCAGTGCAATCGCGTGACCTGCGAAAGTGGTCTAATAATTTTTGGTTTAGTTTTGTTGTTTTTCTCAAGCACGAGCAAAAGATAGCTTGTGATCGGTCGCTGATACTGCATATTTATTGTCACATTCTCATATTTATCATATAATAAACTTTATTTTTAATCATATTTATTGTCTAATTTATATATCGGCCTATTGCTAAAGGAGAGGGAAGAGAAACGAGCCCAAAAGCCAATCAAAATTCATATGTAATTCAGAATTAATTCAAATCAAAAAATCAGTGCAGATCAGGACAAATCAAAGAAGATAAAGTCGGTTGAAAATCAGTTAAAATAAATCTTCACATATCAATTGGTTAAAGCCGAAGATCAAAGGAGGTTTCGTCAAATCCATAAGCTAAAACTGAAAATCCAGAAGAGATAAAAGCATATCGCGAAACCAGGGACTTGTACCTCCCAGGTATAGCCACCTGGCCACACCCAGGCCGCGGAGTTTCCACGGCTTTGTTGGAGTAGTTGGGGAGCGTTTGCTCCCCTATCTTCATACACTGCTCCCCCTATCTTCATACACTCTCCTCCATTGAGTTTTTGCCTATAGATACTTGGTTTTCAGATACTACAGGGAACAATTAAGCAGAGATAGATTCTTAGGTCAGTTTTTCATTTTTTTAGTATAGGTTTTTTTTTTTCTTTTATGTAATTTTTACTTTTTTTATGTAACTGAGAGGAGAGACGAGTTTCATGAAGGAATAAAAGCAAGCTTCAACTGAAGGTGACACCGGTGTAAGTAAGTCTTTTCTTTCATTGTTATTTGAATCGAATTAAAGTTTCTTTTTCTTTTTTACTCTTGTTTTCATTTACTTTCCTCTGATGTGTTGCAATCCAAGTGAATCCGATAGCCTCGACACTGTTTCATCATTGCAAGTGCCCTTGATAGCCTATGGTGATGAACAACCATTCTTTTGTTAGTTTAGCTTATCATTTTATTCATAGTGTAGATCGAGAATGGGAAAGATCCTACATGCCATGCTTGATCACCTTCAAAGACTAGGTAAGTCGTAGCTACGAATCTAAGGTACATGAGCACTTAAGAGGTAAGTAATTTTTAGTTTCTTTTTTTCTTTTAACATTTAGTATAGATCGCCAACACCACAATCCCCCAACTCTTTTATCACTCTTTTTAATTTCTTTGTATAAATCCATTTTTCATTTTTTTCCACCTTCTCAATCTATCACTTTCTTCTTAACTTAACTGTAACTTATTTTTCTCTTTCGTTTCAAAAACTAAAAGATCTTTAATCATTGATTGTAACTCAAAAGAGAACTTACTAAAAAGCTTCCATTGCTAGTCTCTTCTTATGGATCACAACTCGCATAACCACTTACTATAGCGGTAGCATTGAGAACTTGCACATTCTATTCTTAAAGTTCTAAAATTTTATATTCTTGTGTGCAGGTAAAACCTCAATCATACACCCACCGATGCTAAATGGAATTTTCCCTGTTCTATGATAAATATATGATCTTAACATGAAAATATTGGAGGTCAAGATATGCTCGAGAGCTCACTAAAATTTAAGATGGTTCATAGTCGCCATGGTGACCACTAGTGCCAAATTTGAATTCACTACTCCAATTTCAGAAAGAAGTTAACCATGACATACAATTTCTGAATTGGCAGTTTATTCTTAAAAATCTCCTCAACCGCTTGATGTGTAGCTTCCTCACCTACAAATAGAGGGACAGACCATAGAACAGGGTATGTTCCTCAAATCCATCTCTCTCGTACACATTTTACATTTCTGTCCACTAGAACTAAGAACTAACTTGACATCAAAGGGCCATAACCTGGAGAGCCCCTCTGAACCCACATTCATCTGCAAGGAACAACGAGATTCTTCTTTTGATGAGACAACAAAATGACTTTCCCTTTTTTATTCTCGCAAGCAAACCAATTTCCACAAACCCATTAAATACTGTCATGAGCTAACTTAAGTATTCGCTTGAGGCAATGACGTGGGATACCAACAATTTTGCAACCCTATCAAGAACGTTTGAAGGTGGCTCTGCCACCTTTGGAGCTGACTCAAAAGGAAGAATCATCGATTTTGGTAATGTGAAAAATCGGTACATCTCCATTAATAGAAAATGTAGCATTAGTTGATGGTCTTAAACTTAAGTATCAGTCAATTTTGTGATAAAGGTTTTAAAATAATATTTGATTCCACTTGTTGTAATGTGATTGATAAAAAGATGCATGTTTGTTAACTGGATATAGGGAACATAATGTTTATATTATTGATATGCCAATCTAGATAGTAATATATGTTTAACTGCCATTAATGATGACTCTTGGTTATGGCACAGAGTTAGGTCATGTCTCTTTTGACCACCTCTCCCGTATCGTGTCCAAGGACATAATTAAGGGTATTTCAAAGTTGAAGTCTAAAAAAAAAAAAAATCATATTTGTGAAGCTTGCCAATTTGAAAAGCAAACAAAAACCTCTTTCAAACCAGTTAAGGATATCGTATCAACTCACCCCTTAGAATTGCTACACATGGACCTATTTGGTCTTATCAGAACCAAGAGTTTAGAAGGAATACGCTATGTGTATGTGCTTGTCGACGACTATTCAAGATACACATGAGTTTTCTTTCTCAAACATAATATTTCAGCATCTTCTACAAAAAAGTTAATAATGAAAAAGATTCATCCATTGTTCATGTTCATAGTGATAGAGGTGATGAATTTATAAATCACTCTTTCATTACATAATGTGAAGAATATGAAATTAAACATGAGTTCACACAAACTATGCTTAATAAATATGCTCTTCCACAATATTTGTGGGCGATAGCTATTAATACTATTTGTTATATTATTAATAAAGTTCATATTCGTAAGAAATTAACTAAAACACCTTTCGAGTTGTATCATTTGTGCAAGCCTAATATCTCTTACTTCAAAGTTTTTGAGTGCAAGTGCTTTGTTTTGAATACAAAAGATGTTTTGGATAAATTTGATGTGAAATCATATGAAGGCATATTTATTGGTTATTCTTCAACTAGTAAAGCATATAGATATATAAAATCTACTTTAATTATTGAAGAATCTATGTATGTTAAGTCTAAGAAATCTAATCTGTTTGTTAAGAATGTTTCAGATATACAAGTTGGGATTGCAAGTTATCAAAGACACGTATATTGGGAAAGTTATAAAGAACAAGAGCTAAATGAAAGAGTACAAGAACAAGAAGCCCAATAAGTACCAAAAGATTGAAAATATGTTTCTAGTCACCCCAAGGAGCTCATCATCGGTGATGAATCTAAGGGAGTTGTTACTAGATCTAAATTGCATGATTTATGTGATAGCGTAGCTTTTATATCACACATGGAACCTAAGAAAATCCACGAAGCTGAATTAGACTCGTACTGATTACTTGCCATGTAAAAAGAGCTCAAGCAATTCGAGCTAACCAAGTATTTGAAACTTGTTACTGACCAAATGATAGGCTAATTATCGGTACTAAATGAGTATTTAGGAATAAATTAGATGAAGTGGCAATATAGTTAGAAACAAGGCTAGATTAGTTGCCCAAAGTTATAATTAAATTGAGAAAATCAATTTTGAGGAGACATTTACACCTGTCGCACGGCTCGAAGCCATATGATTCTAGCTTTTGCATGCTATAAAAAATTTAAATTATATCAAATAGATTAAAGAGTGCATTTTTAAGTGGATATATAAAAAATGAAGTGTATGTGGAACAACTCCTGGTTTTGTCGACCTACACACTCTATGTATTCAAATTAGAAAAAGTTTTTACGATCTAAAACAAGTTCCAAGAGCTTGGTATGAAAGGCTTAGCAATTTTTTTCTATAGAAGGATTTTGCTAAAGGCAAAATTGATACCATTTTGTTTACTAAGCATGTTAAAAATGATATATTGATTATTCATATTTATGTTGATGATGTCATTTTCGGTTCTACTAACGAACTTTTGTGTAAGAAATTTGAACAATGTATGAAGAACGAGTTCGAAATGAGCATGATGGGCGAGTTTAACTACTTTCTTGGACTTCAAATCAAACAGAAAAATAGTGAAATTTGTCTCAATCAAGCTAAGTATACAAACTTGCTGATTTATTCAATAAACTACTCGACTTTAACAAATCTTTCTTATATTTGGGGTGAATTAAACATGCATATTGAATTAAGAAGTTTTATAGATAGTCAGTATACAATATTATATGTATTTGGTGGATTTTCTTGATATTTGAGTTTATATGCCTGAATTTTGATAACTCATATTTATGATTATTTTTAAATAATTTTAGAAAATTTAAATAAAATTTTCAAAAAACACTTTCAAAGTATTTTTTCTAAGTGTCAAAATGTCAGCTTTCGAAAGCTACATCACAAACTTTCGAAAGTCAATTTTTGTTTGCTCAGAATCATAATTTCTTATCTTTGGCTATCGATAATTAATCAGGATTTTCGAAAGCTGGCTGTCAAAACCCCTTTTGACAGCTAGTGTAAGTATCTGTAAGGCTGATCCTTTGAAACCCTAGATCTGTCGAAACCCTTTGTTTGTTTTCGACTTGTTCTTCACCCCACTGACCACTCTCACTCCTACCTCTTCTAAATAAAAAATCCTTGCTTCCTAGTCAAAAACCACAAATTTCCTTGTGTTTTGTGCTCTATTTCAACTCGGATCTACTTCTGATCTAAGTTTGTTGGTTGTTGTTTGCTTAGGTTTACTTATCTAAAACCCTAGCTCTCTCCATTTGGGTAATACTCACTCTCTCTCTCATACACACTTTCTAGCTTCAATTTTTCCATTATGTACTAGTAATCTTTGTTATTTTCATCACTAATGGGAAAAGACCATTGGAAGGTGAATCTTCCCAACAACCACCTTCTCCCACTCCTTCAACCCAAAGGAAACGAGTTATTCGTACCCTAGGATTCCTAGAGCTCCAACTTTACCCCCTCTAACCAAATTTGTCACCACCAAAGCCCAAACAAATAATGAATCAGTTTTTCTACAAGAAGAAAATTATTTCCAGTAAAAAAAATAAATTTTCATGACTTTGGTGAGTATCAGTTAGAATTTCTTTTCGACGTTATGGGTTGGATAGATTTTCTTTGCATCAATGAGTCTATTTATCCAAATCTAATCAAGCTCTGTTATGCAAATTTGACTACTAAAGACAATACACTTCAGTCATGTCAACGGGGTCAATATTCGCATGCGCTGCGAAGAGCTTGATTCATTTCTTGACATTTCCACTGGTGGTTTTGAACTTTTGCATGAGTCTCTGCTCACCTTTGAGGGTTATCCTGAAGGCTACTCTCGTGAGTCAGCTTCTCATATGATCCACAATGACTCTAACACTGCTTTCTTGACAAATCATAGTCTTTCTTTTCACTCCTCAGTGTCAAGTTATTTCCAAGATCATCATGTGTTGTGCCCCCGACACCACTCGTTGTGCGCAGCGGTTCACGGAAGAAGAGACACAACAACCACCCTTAAGGAATCCACACAACTGGCGGAGACTCGATATAGCTGGAGAAACAACCAACACAATAGGAACAACAACTAATAGAGAAAAGCAATCAACACAAATTTAACGAGGTTCGGCAACGTGCCTACGTCCTCAGGGCAAGGGAGAGAGATCTTTATTGATTCAACAATCAATACAACTAATACAAGAGAGAAACTTGAGGGAGGCAAGGGATTCTTCGTTATACAATACATGAGGCCTCTAGCCTCTATTTATAGCCACAGAGTCCCTGAATTTATGGAAACCAATCCCATCTAGAAAAGGAATTCGAATCCTAAAAGGAAACTCCAGACGCGTCTGTTGGTCGACCGGTCGGTCGACCGACCCATGCCACGGTCGACTGGCCTGGTCGACCGCGCCTACCCGAGAGCAGAGCCACTTCAGTCGGTCGACTGGGGCCGGTCGACCGCTCCTTCCTGTGCACGCCCGTGCACGCCGGTCGACCGGGCCGGTCGACCGGCCTCCTCCACCGTCGACCGTGAGGTCGACCGGGAGTGCAAACTGGCCTGCTCCATGCGTCGTTTCTCGTTCCTTTGTCTGTGCTACCTCTTTCCATCTCTTCTATCTCCTCTCTCCCACAATTCTCCACCTCGGTGAAGGTTTTCAAATCTGAGCCGATCTCCAACGAACCCCAGTTTATCACCTGGCGAAATTGACACACGATCTCAGCGAAATCGACACATGATCTCGGCTTGCGCGCTCCAGATGAAATCGACACACGATCTCGGCGAAATCGACACACGATCTCGGCTTGAAATCTGCAGCTCAGCTATCCACTGGAATGCACCACACATGCCTTCCCTACACTTCACCTTAAGTGAACTTCCATACAAGCCGATCACCGAACGTGTCTCCTACTCTGCAACTTCACGACCTCACGAAGAACTCATCATGAGCTAACACTGACTCTCTAACTGACTAGCTCTATCTAGTCTACTTGTCTTCAGCTGACGGTCCAACCAAGTCTGAGTAGAGCACACCGAACACCATCATCGGCTTCAACAACTGGATGCACACCACTCCTTACGCAAGCTCAACATCTTCTCACCAGAAGATCAATCTGTTCATCGAGATCACTACACCTCACCTCTACGTGAAGTCCAACTCTTCACCTCTACGTGAAGTCAAACCGACCACAATACTTCACCTCTACGTGAAATCTCTCCACCTCTACGTGAAGCTCCAATCGGCCACAACTCTTCACCTCTACGTGAAGTTCCAATCAGCTTCTCGAGAACCCAAACAGCTTCATACGGATTGCATCACCAAATGGCTGCGTCTTTACGGCTACCTACGGACCTTGCTCAAAGGATCAAGCCAACCATAGTTCATTTAAATGAGCTCCATCAAGCTCAAACACTTGTACCTGAATCTGCAGCAGCGAACCTATCTGGCTGAGTCATATGAACCTCTTCACGACCATCATGGAGAACAACGACCTTCAACTTGACCTTGTTGCGGTCACAAGCTTGAAATTCATGCTTCTTTACCCACAAGCGTGATTTTACCTTGGTTCCAATGGCTGCAAACAACTCGACATCCTCAACAATGTCTTCAACCTGTTCAGCATCAACCCTGGCTACATGATCTCCACCCGGTGTCACATCCGGTGAAGTCTTCTCTAATGCCGAACCAATTGGAGATGGTGGAGTAGCATCAACCTTCACCCGCTGCGATACTTCCTTGGTCTCTGTCCTCTCCACCTGCTGAGAGACGGTGGACTTCAACACTGAAGTCTCTTCAAATGTGACATGCCTACTCATCACGATCTTCTTATTTTCGGGGTCCCACAACCTGTAGCCATTCCTTTTGACACCCAAAAATGCAAACTTCTTTGCTCGCGAATTCACCTTACCATTCTTAGCACTGAAGTAGGTCGTACTTCCAAATTCCCGCAGCAAACCATGATCTTGAGCAGCTTTTTCAGACCAAATTTCCAATGGAGCTTTACCTCCTTCGCAGTCGATCTATTCATGAGATGGCTAGCATACACAATCGGCTCAGCCCAAAACGATTTGTCTAATCCTGCATTAGACAACAACCACCGACCCTTCTCCAGTAAGGAACGGTTTACTTCCTTAGCCAACCCATTTATACCTTTTGTGAAGTGAGTAGCAATACCAGTGTTCTGGCCAAATCGTAGGAATTGGTTCATGTCTCTTCTAACATTACTAATTTGTAGCTCCTTGATCTTCCTACCAATCTGCTTCTCCATTTTCCTCTCTACTTCACCAACATATCTAGGACTTCACACCTTTGTCTCATGGGATATATACAACAATGCTTAGATAAACTATCAACAAAAGAGACAAAGTACCTGTGACCTCCAAGCGATGCAGTCTTAGCAGGTCCCCAGACGCTTACGTGAACACAATCAAGAAGACCTTCTGAGCGATGAGTATTGGTGTTGAATTTCACCTTCTTCTTGTCCAGAACGTTGTGTTCACCTCCCAAGTTGCAGGTAGCAGCACCTTCCATTGATCCCTTCTTTGTAGGACCTCGCAAAGACTTTTCTCCTCCTTGTCCGATCTTCACCTGTCAGACCTCCGTGCAACCATTATCTGAAGAATTAGAAGTCTTCACCTGACCTATAATCGTACTACCCTTCAAGTAGTAGAGATTATCCCGACGGACGCCCTTCATCACCACCATCGAGTCTTTGATCATCTTGAGAACACTATCTCGAACAGATATCACCAGACCCAATGCTTCCAAAGCACCAACAGAGATAAGATTCCTTTTGAGTTGAGGTACATATCTCACCTCCTTCAGTTCTAGTACTATCCCATTATCCATCTTGATATGGACTGTACTCATCCCTTCTATATTACACAGATGATTATCACCCATGAACGTGTAACATTCATCTAACTTCTCAAAGCTAGAAAATTAGGCCCTGTTTGGGCACACATGATAGGTGGCTATCTAAGATCCACTCAGCATTATCTAAGTTACAAACAGTAGGGGTACTAACAGAGAGAGTGAATACCGATGAGTCCAAGTCTGATCCATCTTCCTGTAAGGTACTGTCTTGAGTACTGACCACCTTTGCAAGATTTGCCTCAGTCTTAGACTCCACCTTCTTACCTTTGGCCTTCGGGCATTCAGCTTTCCAGTGTCCTAATTCCTTACACAAGGCACACTAATTCTTCTTCAGATTTCTGAAGCCTGATCTGGACTTTGATCTCCCCCGATCGTCTCTTCCCTTCCTATTGGAACTTCTGCCTCTTACCTCTAATGCCTCTGCTATTGTGCTTCCCGAAGAAGACAGTCGGTCTTGTCTCCTTACTTCATAACTCACAAGTGCAGTAGACAACTCATCGTAGTTAAGGGATTATCTACTATTAAGAAAAGCAAGAGTAAAGGCCTCATACTCTTCCCTAGAAAGAGAGTTCAAAAGAATTACCGCCTTATCCTCTCCACTAGTCTCCACATCCTTATTAACTAGATCCGTAAGAAGCTTCGCATAGCAGTTCAAGTGTTCATTGACGGAGCATCCTCTTTGCATCTGAAACCCATAGAGCTTACTCTTCAACTGCAATTGCGATTCTATGTTCTTCATCAGATACTTCCTTTACAGGATCTCCCACAGCTGCCTCACAGATGTCTCATGCAACACCTGATACTTGATGTCTTGTGTCAGACAAGACCTGATCATGTCACACGCCAAACGGTTCATCTTGTCCCAATCTTCTTCCATCGTTGATGCGGGCTTCTTCTCCAACCGTAGAGTGTCTTCGAGGTTTGATGCCATCAGCGCATCCATAACCTCACACCTCCACATACCAAAGTTGTTCGTCCCGTTGAACTTCACCACATCAATCCTTGGATGTGGATACATGAATTTCACCGATGTACTTTCTCCAGTCATCTTCTCAACTGATTCCTCAAAACAATGTGAAAACAAACGGAGTTAGATAAAATAAACTAGATAAAGATCAGATCTTTACCTCCACACGAAACCCTCGAAGAGTTTCCGAAGCAATTTACTCCACCAACTTGATTCCTCGAGCAATCTTCACACGCTGTTCTGAGATTGACACACGATCCCACAAACAGTCCCAATTCTGCCTGAGATCGACACACGATCTCTGTCAATCAGCAACAGATGCCCTGAATCAACAGATGATACCACGTCGAACCTGAGATGCTCTGATAACACTTGTTGTGCCCCTGACACCACTCGTTGTGCGCAGTAGTTCGCGGAAGAAGAAACACAACAACCACCCTTGAAGAATCCACCCAACTGGCGGAGACTCGATGCAGCTGGAGAAACAACCAACACAATAGGAACAACTACTAATAGAGAAAAGCAATCAACACAAATTTAACGAGGTTCGGCAACGTGCCTACGTCCTCAGGGCAAGGGAGAGAGATCTTTATTGATTCAACAATCAATACAACTAATACAAGAGAGAAACTTGAGGGAGGCAAGGGATTCTTCGTTATACATTACATGAGGCCTCTAGCCCTTATTTATAGCCACAGAGTCCCTGAATTTATAGAAACTCAGGTTGGATTCAATCCCATCCAGAAAGGAATTCGAATCCCCATGCCACGGTCGACCGACCTGGTCGACCGCTCCTTCTTGTGCACGCCCGTGCACGCCGGTCGACCGGGAGTGCAAACTGGCCTGCTCCGTACGCCGTTTCTCACTCCTTTGTCTGTGCTACCTCTTTCCATCTCTTCTATCTCCTCTCTCCTACATCATGCACAATATTATCTCCAAATCAGGAGAATTTTTGATCATGCAGAGGCTGTATTCCACTTCTCATATTATGTATCCTTTAGTCTCTACCAGTGAACCTTTCTCTGATGATCTTTGATAAGATGACTTCTCCTATTGTTGCAGCGAAGAGTCTTCCCTTTGGAATGCTATTGACTCAACCTTTTGAGCATTGGGATGTCGATCTATCTGCGGAGGATCCCCTTCCACCTGCTACTCCATTAGATCATGGTTTCTGAGCAGAAAACAGAGTCATCTTGCTAGGACTCCTCCAGTTCCACCCCCTGATCAACCGAATCACCGGATCCTCAGCCCACCAACTATCAGCATCTTTATCCTCTGATCAGTACTCTCAAATTTTTTCTAGACTGGATTCTATTCTCTTACCCAATCTCAGCTTCTTAACTCTCAGTCTCAGAAAATCAATCTCATTTTATGTTGTTTATCAGTATCAAGAAGAGTGTATCTCCTATGATTTCACACAGCATGGGTAAATTCTTCATGCTCCTTCTGAGTATTCTCCTCCTCTTTCTCCTGTTGGGCCTCCTTTTGCACCTTGGACTGACCCCACTCTGGAGACAAACTGGAGCAATCTGAAAATGAAGACTGAGCTTCTACGACCCTTTCTTGATGCATGACAAAAGGGGGAGAAAGATTATGGAGTTATTGAAGATCTTTTGAAGATTTAGAACTTTTTGTAGTTTTATCTACTAGTTTATGCTTTAGGAACTTTATGTAATGGATATTTAAGCTTTTTTCTAGTTTGTAATGGATATCCAGTAATTTGGTTTGTAATCAATTTGGTTTATAATCATTTTGATTATGTAGTTGAATTTGAACAAGTTATGAATTCTATTATGAATGTTTAGTTTATATTTGAAATCAATTCTGTGATTGGATATTCTTTATGAACCTGTTTAATGGCAGGTTGGATGGATAGCATATGATATTAAATTGAATTTCAATTGAATATATTATTGTTTTTAGTATATGCATAAGTTCAGGGGGAGTTTTATCAAAACTTCACTCTAATCTATGCATATATAACTCCATTAGTTTTATCATCATCAAAAAAGGTGAGATTGTTTACCCAAAGGTTGATATTTTTTACTCAAAAGTTCAATCAACCACGTGTTTTGATGATTCCCAACTCATATAGTTAGAAACTAATAATCTTGAAGTTGTTTAAAACAATTTGGAATATCTCTCATTGAGGATTGGAGCTGAAGAAGTCAAATTCAGTTCAAGATATACAACAAAGACATCAACAATTCAAGACAAAGAAGTTTGCGTTTTGTAAATTTAGAAATTATGTTAAAGCTTTAGTTTGTAAAATTGGTAGTTCAAGATCGACACACTGATTGAGATTTTCCTGCACACAAGAATATAATATTTCAGATTTAGGAATATGATGTGCAAGGTGCTCAATTCTATCCGCTGTAGCAATGGCTATGCGGGTCGTGATCCACAGGGAGGGACTAGCGATGGAAGCTTGTTTAGCAAGTTCTCTAAAAAATTCTTCTTTTAGTTATTTTTAAAAGGAAAATAAAAAATAATAGTTAAAGTCAGGTTAGGAAGAAAGTGATAGATTAAGAAGATGGAGAAATAGAAGCGATATTTACAATGAAGTTGAGGAAGTGTGAAAAAGATTAAGAATATTGTGATTTACACTAAAAATAAAAGAAAGACAAAAAAAACTAAAAACTTACCTCTTCGGCCTGTTTACCTTTGAACCGTTGAACGACTTACCTTGTCTTTGAAGGCATTCAAGCATGGCGTATAGGATCTTCCCCCTTCTCGATCTATACTACGAAAATAAAAGACAAACTATACTAGCAAGAGAAGGTTTGTTCATCTCCATAGGCCATCAAGGGCACTTCAACGGCTAAGCAGTCTCGAAGCGATCAGATCTCATGGTTTGCAAGACATTAGAGGAAAAAAATAAAACAAGAATAGAAGAATAAAAATAAACAAGAATAGAAGAACAAAAACAAACCTTGAGTTGAATCTATTAACAATGGAAGAAAAGTTTGACTTACACCGATGTCACCTCAGTACAAGCATGATCTCCTTCCTCCATGAAAGCATCCTCTCCTCTCAGTTACATAAAGGAAAAATAAAAATTACAAAACGGAAAAAAAAACCTAATCTACAATCTACAAGTTAGCTTAAGAAAAACCCTAGATTTGTTTCTGAATGGTGGACGCCCTTCTCTGTTGCTCTGCAGGGGTATTTATAGGAGCTGAAAGACATAGAGTCCCAATACAATTCTCCCACGAAAGCCGGTATCCAGAATCATCTGGATTGCCGCGGAAACGCGGCCACCTGCTGGCCACGCGTTTTCGCGCGTGGCCTCCTCTGGTCCGTCCATCTGGGTTTATCTTTCTGGAAGTTGTATCTCGACTCTTTATTTTGAAAATTCGGGATAACTTGGGAAGCAAGTTACCCTAAATCCAAATCTTCTAATATCTTTTAAAACGAATTTCATCTTTGCACTCTCCTTCTTTGGCCTTTATCCTCATCCTGCAAGTATTTAGGGTTGAATAGAAGTTTATCCTTTCCCTCTTCTTTTAGTATTTGCAACTTTTGCACTTGGTAATTGCAACTTTGACATTTGATAATTGTAACTTTTGCATTGAGCTTGAACATGGGCTTTTGGGCTTCTTTTAAGGCTTTATTCTTTATTTAATTAATTACTCAAGGCCTGCACACAATAAATAATAAAACATTAGTAATAGTGCATAATTATAGGAATAAATATGAAAATGTGATAGTAAATGTAGTGATAAATATGCACTTTTTACTACCTATCACACCCCCGCACTTATCTTTTTGCTCGTCCTCGAGTAAAAATTAAAAAGAAAAAGAAAAGTTAATCTATCCTAACTCACTTTCGTAGGAATCACGATTGCATTTAGCACGTGCAACAAGCCGTTAAACCTCTAGGTTACCCTAGAGGACGAGTGTTGTCTCGTGAGGGTTTTCAGCGGATTACACACACAAAATCCATAAAAGGAAAAATATTTGAAATACTTTTGAAGAGACTAAGTAATCTATAAGTTTTTAGGACCATCAAACTTAGTCTTTATATAATAAATTGTTATCCATTTTAGGTAAGGATCAAAATTGAATTTTTATATAGTCTTTTTCGTTACCAAAAGTCATATGCACCCTTGTAAATCTTTACTAGGAATTCCTTAACTTGGACTCTCATTCCTCTTTAATATTTTTTTTTGGTATGTATAACTCATCTAATTTTCTTTCGTGTAAGCATGAAGGCTTCTTGAGGCCCTCATACCTAACTATATGACTATTAGATGTGTTAGTACATATATAAGTAATTTTTTCTTAGTTTCCTTAGGCTTTCTAATCCACGCATGTAGCGAACTTAAAGTCGGTGGCTTCCAAATCGGTTGGCTTTAGGGCACCGGGTGAGAAAACACCCCGCGGACTTAAGGATTCGAGTGAACTAGGCCACAAAACTAAGGACTTTATTTCATAAAAATCACCTTTAGGCATGAATACTTATGCTTCTTGAGGCACATGTATCCAGCTTAATCAGTGAATTTCTTTTCTCTTTTTTTTTAAATTTTTTTTATTTTTTATAGGGCACAAGAGTCTTTGTCTTAGAATCCTAGATATGTAAATGTATTAGGTATGCATATTTCATTAAGGTAAAAATCAAGACTAATTACTTATTCAATTTTTCCTCCTATACCTAAAAATTCAACAATTTATTTATTTTGACCAAGTTTTTAGAAATCCTAATCATGATTTTCCTAATTCTTAAGACTAACTTAGATTTCTTTCAAAAGATAAGTCAAAATATTGTCCCTTTTTTTTGAATTTTTTTTAAAATTTTTTTGTTAGTTTCTACCTATGTTAGTATGTTAGTAAAGCCTCCCCCCACACTTATCTCATGCATTGTCCTCAATGTATGAATGTATGCATGTATGCATGAAAAAGAAGAAAGGGAAGGCAGATGTTACCTCAAGGTGGTGGTTCCGATGGTGGTCTAATTGGTCCACGAAATGCGGCCCAATCTACTTTTTGTGGAATTCGGAGGAACCCACTAGAAATATCTTTTGTATAACCCACTAAAATGATGTCTGTATGAACATTTTTTAAAATTTTCACCCCATCTAATTTTCAAATTTCATAATTATTTTCAGAGTCAATTGTGTCAACCGCCTTGTCCCAAAATGGAGTGTGAAAGGATGGAATGATTGACTTGGACGTCAGAAGTACGGGAACGAATACCGACTCAGGAAAGTAACTTAAATCAAGTAAGGGTTCAGGAGTCGAGCTTGGTTCAAGAAGTGGGTCCAAATCAAGAAGTTGAAACTCAAGTCCACAATCATTTTTCCACAATAGAATGTGACTCAATATTGGTGATTCAAGTTCAGGAATGATAGGTGTGGGAATCAAAACTGACTCTAAAAGATTACCTAAGTCGGGTAACAAAACAGGAGTCAATATTGATTCGGGAATTTGAACTTGATCACAGATTTAAGAATCTAGGTCACATATCTCATTGAGTTCAATATCATAAAATGAGAACTTGCCAATTTATCCATGGGACTTTCAAAATTATAAAATTGGTCAAGTTTAACATGATCATCAAAAATGGGTGATTCAATTTCATGATGAATTGGCACAGGATCCAATGTTGACTCGGGGAAAAGATTGAAATCAGGTGAAGATACCGGAGTCATTATTGAATCAGGAAGTAGAATTGAATATCCAAGTTGAGGGTCAGGATCATATTCATGCTCAAGTTCTATTTCAGGAAAGGAATAACTTGCCAAACTATCGATATCATTTTCAAAAATTGGAGTTTGGGCAAGTTCAAATGATTGTACTAAATTAGAATCTTGTTGTCCAAAACAACGTGGTTCGTCGGCTCTAACAGAATGATTAGCGACATCAGAAATGGCCGGACAGTGAGAACGTAAAGTTTGAACCATTATATCTATTTCATGATCACGAGCTAATCTAGCCTGAGTCATGGCTTCAAGCATCTTTTCATAGTCGATTGGTGCATCATTTTGGTGTGATTGGACTTGAAAAGAGGAAGTGTTAGGACAATTGTAATGAAATTGTGAGTCCGTCAGATTCTGTGATTGTTGCTTGGACTCACGCATCATGTCTAAGATTGATGGTGATTGTTTCTTGGACTCATGCATACTCATCATTTCCAAGATAGATGGTTTTCTATTCTGAATTGGTGGATCTGAGTATGAATCTTGGAAATATTGTGGACAAGATGGATACAGAGGACAAGTTGGTTGAAAATTGGACTCAGGGGAAGCGAAACCCCATGGACTCTGTGAAGAGTTGAAATTGTTGTAGAAATTATGGTCATAAGATGGGGGGCATGGGTTATATTCATTCGGATAAGACCATTCCGGCACACTAGGTTGGTCAAAGTTATGATATGCCGGATTGGTAATATCTGAAAAAAAGTTGGTGTGTAATATGGATTAAAATTGGAAAAATTGTTGTTATATGCCATATCACACAATAAAACACAAACAAAAAAATAAAAAAATAAAATATTAAAGAGGCATGAGAGTCCAAGTTAAGGAATTCCTAGTAAAGATTCACAAGGGTGCATATGACTTTTGTTAACGAAAAAGACTATACAAAAATTCAATTTTGATCCTTACCTAAAATGGATAACAATTTACTATATAAAGACTAAGTTTAAGAATGAATAAAAATGATGGTCCTAAAAACTTATAGATTACTTAGTCTCTTCAAAAGTATTTCAAATATTTTCCCTTTTATGGATTTTGCGGGTGTAATCCGCTGAAAACCCTCACAAGACAACACTCGTCCTCTAGGGTAACCTAGAGGTTTAACGGCTTGTTGCACGTGCTAAGTGCAATCGTGATTCCTACGAAAGTGAGTTAGGATATATTAACTTTTCTTTTTCTTTTTGATTTATACTCGAGGACGAGCAAAAATAAAAAATAATGGAAGAAAAGTTTGACTTACACCGATGTCACCTCAGTACAAGCATGATCTCCTTCCTCCATGAAAGCATCCTCTCCTCTCAGTTACATAAAGGAAAAATAAAAATTACAAAAAGGAAAAAAAACCTAATCTACAATCTACAAGTTAGCCTAAGAAAAACCCTAGATTTGTTTCTGAACTGTGGTGGACGCCCTTCTCTGTTGCTCTGCAGGGGTATTTATAAGAGCTGGAAGACATAGAGTCCCAATACAATTCTCCCACGAAAGCCGGTATCAAAGCCGCGTTTCCGCGACCAAGTATTGCTTGCTGGCCACGCGTCTTCGCGCGTGGCCTCCTCTGGTCCATCCATCTGGGTTTATCTTTCTGGAAGTTGTATCTCGACTCTTTATTTTGAAAATTCGGGATAACTTGGGAAGCAAGTTACCCTAAATTCAAATCTTCCAATATCTTTTAAAACGAATTTCATCTTTGCACTCTCCTTCTTTGGCCTTTATCCTCATCCTGCAAGTATTTAGGGTTGAATAGAAGTCTATCCTTTCCCTCTTCTTTTAGTATTTGCAACTTTTGCACTTGGTAATTGCAACTTTGACATTTGGTAATTGCAACTTTTGCATTGGGCTTGAACATGGGCTTTTGGGCTTCTTTTAAGGCTTTATTCTTTATTTAATTAATTACTCAAGGCCTGCACACAATAAATAATAAAACATTAGTAATAGTGCATAATTATAGGAATAAATATGAAAATGTGATAGCAAATGTAGTGATAAATATGCACTTTTTACTACCTATCACACACATGTAAGTTCACCTAGAGGGGGGTGAATAGGTGATGGCTAATCTAATGGTCACTTAATGCCTAATAATGCGGAAGCTAAAACAATTATGACCTAATTAAAACTTTTACACTAAACACTATGTATAACACAAGAGTGTTGCCGAATTCCCCGTGAAGGGCTCTGAACAAACTCCTCTAGATTCCCCTTGAATGGGTTGAGGTGCCGCGTTGGCTCTCTTGGTTGAATACAAGTGTTAGCAACAATCCCACGCAAGTATATCAATTAAGCACAAATGAATATATCAAGCATATAAAGATGACAATAAATGAGTGCAAGATATAAATAAGGGAGAGAGAGAGAAGGCAATCGCAAACACAAAGGGTTTGTTTCGAGGTTCGAGCACACTTGCTCTACATCCCCGCCTTCGACACACGAAGGATTTCCACTATGCAAGATCCCAATGGATCTCTCCCCGGTGCCGCAACACCTACAAGCCCTCGGACTCCCTAGTCCCGTACACACGCAAGCTCACTAGCTTGCCGAGGCCGCACCTCAAACCACCGAGTCCACACAAGAACTCTAAACCACCGCGAGCACACTTGCCCGCCTCCTCAAAGAACAAAGAAAAGATCTTTGGTGATCACAACACTTTGATCACCTAAAGACAATCTCACTACAACACTCCTATAGGATGATATAGCAATGGATAGCTCAAGTGTTTGTGTGAGAAAACAAGGATTGAGAATGGTGGAAGAAAACTCAAAGAATCACTTAAACACTCTTGATAAAATCTTCCCTTTAGATTGGAAGTATTTGCTCTCAAATATGTGGAGAAAACTCTTTTAATAGAATGGGAAAAACTGGCTCAAAGCTCTCCTAAAATCTTGGCTCAAAATAATGACAAGACCCTCAAATTTATAGGCCAGAAAAATATAGTCGTTGGGGTCTGTCAGGCCTGCCGGTCGACCGGTCCGGTCGACCGCCAACGGTCAAAAATCCGACCGTTGGAGTCTCCGGTCGACCGCCCGGTCGACCCAAAAGAACATAGAGCACTGCTCTCAGTTCCGGTCGACCGCCCCGGTCGCCCGGCATCCTGCCAGGACAAACGTGCACGTCCGTGCACGTCGGTCGACCCCACCGGTCGACCGACTTCAGAGTTAGTCGACTATAAAGGAAGCAAGTCGACTTATCTGAAGCCTGAAACAGTTTTCTGGGATTAAAAAGTTTGTCTTTTGGCTCAAATAAAATCCCATAAATACATAGAAAATCTACAAAAATAGTTTTATCAATTTACTTTGATATACAAACATGCTTGCACAAAATCAAGGCATGTTATAAAAGATTGGACTATTTTTGTAACTTGGAAATATTTGGCTCATGATAAAACTGTTTTCCAAAACAATATTTTTCCAAAACATGTTTTTCCAAATCTTCATCAAATACAAAAACAAGATATACTTTTAAAGCATAGTGTGTAAGGATATGATCCACTACACAATCAAGATGAAATATCTATATTTTTGACAATAAGCATAAACATGATTTTGGTTGAAAGATGTAAACATGAATACCAAAATCCAAATAGCATTTTGTCACAAGGAAAAAATCTTTTCTAAACAAAAAAAAAATCTTTTCTAAATCTGAAAATTCTTTTATGAAAAGACAATTAAATCAAGAGAGTGTGTGATATGTACTTGAGCAATCCACCAACTATTCTATCCTTTACATTTTATCTAAAAATAAAAATCTTATACCTAGACACAAGTCTTGATCTTGAAGTCTTCACTTGAAGTCTTCTCATCATCTTGACTTGGTCCAAGCTTGATCCAAAAGCTCCTTGGATCACACCGTGCTAGCTCCAAATCTTGACATTTTATCCTTTGTTGAGCTATGCACCTACTAAGATCTTGATAATGAATCTGTCACTAATTAAACACAAGATTATTAGTAATATAACTACATGAGTTGATCATCATCAAAACTAGAGTGATGGGCCTTTGGGCCAACAATCTCCCCCTTTTTGATGATGACAAAACTCATGAAGTTATATATGCATGGTGATTGGTAGTGAAAAGTGCATTTTTATCATCATATTTACCATCACATTTTCATATTTATTCATTTAATTCTGCACATTTATTAATAATTTGTAATTTATTGTGTGCAGGCCTCGAATTATTATGTTTATAATAAATAAAGCCTAATGAAGCCCAAAAGCCCATATTTGAAGCCCAAGAGTCAAAGTGCAAATATCAGATTGTCAAAGTGCAAATATACAAGGGTTAAAGTTGCAATTATTAAAGTTGAGGGAAGGATAGAATTCTACCCAACCCTAAACTCTTGCAGGATGAGCATAAAAGCCAAAGATGAGAAGGAAATTCGTTTAAAAGAGATTGGGAGAATTCAAAATCTAGGTAACTTAATTATCAAGTTATCTCGAAATCCCAATATGAAGAGCCAGGATGATACTTCTAGAAACAGGCGCCCACATGGACGGACCAGACGAAGCCACGCGCCAAAGCGCGTGGCCAGAAGCCACTAAAGTGCCGCGTTTCCGCGGCAAAGTAGATGATCCAGAATCCCAGATTTCGTGGGCAAGTTCATCCAGGACTCCTCTGCCTTCTGCACCTATAAATATCTCCTGCAGTGCAACGTACAGAGTCGTCCAGAGGCGAGCCAAGGGCCAAAAGCTAGGGTTTAGGTTTTAGGTTAGATTTTATTTTGTAAATTTTGTAACTGAGAGTGGAGATGCTTTCATGGAGGAAGGAATCATACTTGTACTGAGGTGACATCGGTGTAAGTTTTTATTTTTCCCCCATTGTTAATAAAAATCTGCTCGAGGTTGGTTTGTTTTTATTCTTGTTTCATTGTTTCTTTATTCTCGCCTTATCTTTGTTTTTCTAATCTTGTTCTATGTCATTGTTTCTTTCTCTAATGTCTTGCCCACCATGAGATCCAACTGCTTCGAGAATACCTAGCCGAAGAAGGAACCTTGATGGCCTATGGCGATGAACAGGTCTTCATAGTTGCTTTTTATTCCCTAGTTGCTTTTTATTCCATAGTTAAGAAGGCGGACGATCCTATATGCCATGCTTGTACGCCTTCGAAGGAAAGGAAAATCATCGCAACGGTTCAAACGGCAAGCAGACTAAAGAGATAAGTTTTCTTTCCTTTTCTTTTATTTTCTTTTCTTTGTAGATTAAATACAACTCATCTCATTATTCTTTTCTACCACCCATTGTAAATACCACCATTTAACTAATAAAAATAAAAGCTTTAGAGTATAACTTGCTTAACGCTTCCATCGCAGTCCCTCCTTGAGGATCACGACCCGCATAGCCCTGCTACCGCGGATTAGAACTGAGACCTCGCACGATCTTTTCTTAAATCTAATATTCAGTATTTTGTGTGCAGGAAAAATCAGTCAACAAATTGGCGCCGTTGCCGGGGAGGGACGGTAAGTTTATCTCTAAAACAAAAATTTAATTTTTAACTAATTCTTTATTCTTTTCTGTTTGCAGGTTTGGAGAACAGGAAACAGAAATACAGCAGCAGCAGTGGACATATAGCTCCTCTGTGCCTCTGCCCTCGAAGGCAGAGCATCAGAGACTACTGTATTGCCGCGGATCCGCGGCCATAGCCGTGGAAACGCGGCAACAGTAGAGGATTACTCACTGAAATCTTTGCAGGATTCTGCAAATTGCAAATACTGTTTTCTGCTCTGTTGGGTTTGTTCTGTGATAAACCTGTATACTGCTAATTAATTCAACAGTAAATTATTTGTTGTTAAAGATAAAATTGATTAGACGTTTGTATATTAGGCACGTGTCTTTTCAATTCCTTTATTTTTACTGTTGAAGAGTGCTGGAGACGCAAGGTACGTACGCATTGCATGTAGAATAGGATTCATCTCTTGGCTGATTTTCTGCTTTGAGTGATTCTTATCTATTTATCCTGTACACTTGCACTAATTCATCTTAAGGGCATAACCCATTAACAAGATAAGGTGGGGATTTCATCACCCTTCCTTAGCCCAAAAATCATATCCCGAGCACTCACTAACCCAAGCCTAACATAAAAATTAGTAGACGTTGGCCCTAGGGACATCTCGGACTCAATAGGAGACTATCCTAAGGAGGAAAAGTGCTGGAAGTTGACTCTTGCTAAATCAGTGTCTAGAAAAGGGATTGAGGGCCGAAAGCCCGAAGATTGGTGGTTATTTAATTAAGGAACGTCTTTGACGGAAAACCTCCCACCACTCTTGCCCTGACCTGGCTGATTAACTTGTGGTCAAAGTCTGCACCCGACCTCCCGTGGAAAGTCTAACCAGTTAGGAGTCGTCTAGGTCATAGGTCTACCCTAACTTAGGATAGAATTTTTCTTTTTTGTTTGTTTATTTGTTTGTGTTGTTTGTGTTGGTGTGATATGGCATATAATAATAATTCCAATTTTAATCCATATTACACCCCTAACTATTATTCGGATATTACCAACCCGGCATACCCTAACTTTGACCAATCTAGTGTGCCGGAATGGTCTTATCCGAATGAATATAACCCACACCCCCCATCTTATGACTGTAATTTCCATAATAATTTCAACTCGTCACAGAGTTTATGGGGTTTCGAGTCCCCCGAGTCTAATTCTCGACCAAATTGTCCTCCATATCCATCTAGTCCACATTCTTCCCAAGATTCATACTCAGATCCACCCATTCAGAATAGAAATCCATCTATCTTGGAAATGATGAGTATGAATGAGTCCAAGCAAAAATCACCATCAATCTTAGACATGATGATGCGTGAGTCCACCGACTCACAACTTCATCACGATTACCCTTCCTATTTTCAAGACCAATCAGAGCATGATGCACCTATCGACTATGAAGGGATGCTTGCCGCCATGACTCAGGCTAGATTAGCTCGTGAGCATGACATAGATTTGATGGTTCAATCCTTACGTTCTCACAGTTCGGCCATTTCTGCTTTCATTGACCACTCTCTTAGAGCCGACGAATCAAGTTGCTTTGGACAACAAGATTCTAATTCAGTACCATCATGTGAACTTGCCGAAACTTCAAATTCTGAAAACTTGGCAAGTTTTTCCTTTCCTGAATTAGAACTTGAACATGAATATGATCATGATCTTCCACTTGATGATTCAATTTTATTTCCTGATCCAATAATGACTCCAGTGTCTCCACCAGATTTCACTTTTCCCGAGTCAACATTGGATCCTATTCCAATTCATTATGAAATTGAATCACCCATTTTAGATGATCATATTGAACTTGACCTAGATTCTCACAATCTCTTTACTTCTGAAACTGATTGTACAATTCTGACGGAAGATGTTGACCTTAGTTTTGAAGAATTGTATGGCGATGAGCTAGAATTCCTTAATATTGGAAGTAAAGAGATATCACCCATATTAGGTCACATTTCATTGTGGGAAGAAGATTGTGGACTTGAATTTCTATTTCTTGACTTAGACCCACTTCCTGAACTTAGCCCGACTCCTGAGCCCTTACTTGATTTGAGCTTCTTCCCTGAGTCGGTATTCGTTCCCGTACCTATAATGTCCAAGTCAATAATTCCATCTTTTCATACTCCATTTTGGGACAAGGAGGTTGAGACAATTAACTCTGAAATTTATTATGAAATTTGGAAATTTGATGGGGTGAAAATACTAAAAATTGATTATACATATATTTTAGTGGGTTATGTAAGGAAAGTTTCTGGTGGGTTCCACCAAATTATCTGTTATCTTGATTGGGCCGCATTTCGTGGACCAATTAGACCACCTCCGGAACCACCACCCTAAGGTAACTTCCGCCTTCCCTTGTTCTGTTTCATGCATATATGCATTCATTCATACATTGAGGACAATGCATGAGATAAGTGTGGGGGTGGGCTTTACTAACATACTAACATAAGTAGACACTAACAAAATTTGCTAATAAAAAAAAAATTAAAAAAAATGTTATAAAAAGGAAATATTTTAACTTATTTTTTGAAAGAAACCTAAGTTAGTTTTAAGGATTAGGAAAATCATGATTAGGATTTCTAAAAACTTGGTCAAAATAAATAAATTGTTGAATTTTTAAGTATAGGAGGAGAAATTGAATAAATAATTAGTCTTGATTTTTACCTTAATGAAATGTGCATACCAAATGCATATCTAGGATTCTAAGGCAAAGACCTTGTGCCTCATAAAAAAAAAAAAAGGAAAAAAAAAATCACCAATTAAGCTGATACATGTGCCTCAAGAAGCATAAGTATTCATGCCTAAAGGTGAGTAAATAAAATAAAGTCCTTAGTTTTGGGGCCTAGTTCACTCGAATTTGAGTCCGCGGGGTGTTTTCTCACCTGGTGCCCATAAGCCAACCAGTTTGGGAGTCATCGACTTTAAGTTCGTTACATGGGTGGATTAGAAAGCCTAAGGAAATTAAGGAAAAATTACTTATATATGTATTAACACATCTAATAGTCAATTAGTTAGGTATGAGGGCCTCAAGAAGCCTTAATGCTTATACGAAAGAAAATTAGATGCGTTATACATATTAAAAAAAATAAATAAAAATATATATATATAAAGAGGCATGAGAGTCCAAGTTAAGGAATTCCTAGTAAAAACATAAGGATGCATATGATTTTTGGTAACGAAAAAGACTATATTAGAAATTCAATTTTAATTCTTACCTAAAATGGAAAACAATTAATTTTATAAAGACTAAGTTTAAAGAATGAATAAAAATGAGGATCCTAAAACTTATAGACTACTTAATCTCTTCAATAATAATTCAAATATTTTCCTTTTTATGGATTTTGTGGGTGCAATCCGCTGAAAACCCTCACGAGACAACACTCGTCCTCTAGGGTAACCTAGAGGTTTAACGGCTTGTTGCACGTGCTAAGTGCAATCGTGATTCCTACGAAAGTGAGTTAGGATAGATTAGTTTTTCTTTTCTTTTTCTTTTTCTTTGTTTTTACTCGAGGACTAGCAAAAAGATAAGTGTGGGGGTGTGATTGGTAGTGAAAAGTGCATTTTTATCATCATATTTACCATCACATTTTCATATTTATTCATTTAATTCTGCACATTTATTAATAATTTGTAATTTATTGTGTGCAGGCCTCGAATTATTATGTTTATAATAAATAAAGCCTAATGAAGCCCAAAAGCCCATATTTGAAGCCCAAGAGTCAAAGTGCAAATATCAGATTGTCAAAGTGCAAATATACAAGGGTTAAAGTTGCAATTATTAAAGTTGAGGGAAGGATAGAATTCTACCCAACCCTAAACTCTTGCAGGATGAGCATAAAAGCCAAAGATGAGAAGGAAATTCGTTTAAAAGAGATTGGGAGAATTCAAAATCTAGGTAACTTAATTATCAAGTTATCTCGAAATCCCAATATGAAGAGCTAGGATGATACTTCTAGAAGCCGGCGCCCACATGGACGGACCAGACGAAGCCACGCGCCAAAGCGCGTAGCCAGAAGCCACTAAAGTGCCGCGTTTCCGCGGCGTTTCCGCGGCAAAGTAGATGATCCAGAATCCCAGATTTCGTGGGCAAGTTCATCCAGGACTCCTCTGCCTTCTGCACCTATAATATCTCCTGCAGTGCAACGTACAGAGTCGTCCAGAGGTGAGCCAAGGGCCAAAAGCTAGGGTTTAGGTTTTAGGTTAGATTTTATTTTGTAAATTTTGTAACTGAGAGTGGAGATGCTTTCATGGAGGAAGGAATCATACTTGTACTGAGGTGACATCGGTGTAAGTTTTTATTTTTCCCCCATTGTTAATAAAAATCTGCTCGAGGTTGGTTTGTTTTTATTCTTGTTTCATTGTTTCTTTATTCTCGCCTTATCTTTGTTTTTCTAATCTTGTTCTATGTCATTGTTTCTTTCTCTAATGTCTTGCCCACCATGAGATCCAACTGCTTCGAGAATACCTAGCCGAAGAAGGAACCTTGATGGCCTATGGCGATGAACAGGTCTTCATAGTTGCTTTTTATTCCCTAGTTGCTTTTTATTCCATAGTTAAGAAGGCGGACGATCCTATATGCCATGCTTGTACGCCTTCGAAGGAAAGGAAAATCATCGCAACGGTTCAAACGGCAAGCAGACTAAAGAGATAAGTTTTCTTTCCTTTTCTTTTATTTTCTTTTCTTTGTAGATTAAATACAACTCATCTCATTATTCTTTTCTACCACCCATTGTAAATACCACCATTTAACTAATAAAAATAAAAGCTTTAGAGTATAACTTGCTTAACGCTTCCATCGCAGTCCCTCCTTGAGGATCACGACCCGCATAGCCCTGCTACCGCGGATTAGAACTGAGACCTCGCACGATCTTTTCTTAAATCTAATATTCAGTATTTTGTGTGCAGGAAAAATCAGTCACATGGATTAAAGTAAAGCTTCAAGGAAGCTCCCCCTTAACTCATGCATAACAAATAAACAATAGATATTCAATGAAGCACATGGATATGCATGCAAATGATGGAGATAAACATGCATCAAATTCTTTTTATCCTATTTGCAAAACAAAACATATATGCATAACTAACAAGTAAGACAAATACTTCTCCCCCTTAAGCAATGAAAACATGCATATAAACTCAAATACTTCTCCCCCTTTTTGTCACTCATCAACAAAGGGTTCAAAGTAAAATCAAATCAAAAAAAAATACTTCTCCCCCTTTTCTGTTGCCACCGGACCTCAAGACCACCATTGCTCTTAGCTTAGTCAGCTAGGGCTCTTTCGATGTTTACATCATGCATCGTGGTGCAACCAGCTTCTGATCGTCGCCACAATGTTCAATCATATTCTGGTGCCCTTCCAAACATCGTGCACTTGGAATCAAATGCAGCTTTAAGGAGTGAGTGCAACCTCTGAGAGAGAGACTTCTTTGTACACCTTTATCTGTAACACTCAATCTTATTGAATAAGAGAGCGTTTTGTATCACTTTCATATGTTGAATATAAATAAAAGTGACACTTTTCTTTCTGCCTCATCTATTGTCTTGAACTTTTTTTTTTAAAGTCAGACGAATAGAAACAAAGAATCTTTGACTTGTCAAAACTATGATGGTAATCTTAATAAGTCAAATTTTGTAGGGAAAGATCCTATTTCAGGAACTTTCACAATACTGTTAGAGGTGTGATATTAACTTGACAGAGATAAGATGATTTTGGTGGGCCTGTCAATCTATAATGGAGAATGACAAGCTGAATTTGTACCCCCAGGGAGGATGAACTTCTATCAGAGGTTTGGGATTAACTTGATTAAGATCAGCTGGGGAGTTAATGAAAACATTGTTAATGGTGTAGTGTTAACCTAACAATGTTTTTAGGTAGACTTGTTATTCTATTGAAGAGAATAACAAGTAAGACTAGACTCGTGGGGAATCTAGGGAAGTCTTTACCGTTAGAGGTGTGATATTAACTTAACGGGTTGAAAGTAGTCTCGTCAGAAGTGTGATGTTAACTTGACAAGGATGTGAGTCAGAGGTGTAATATTAACTTGACTCAAAAGTATTTCAGTTTTGTTCTGGGAAAACTGAGAGTGTCACTGACATAGGTGTGATGTTTAACTTGACAGTGAGGGTAATGCTAGAGGTGTAATTTTGAACTTGGCATTGGTCATCTCGGCTTTGACAAAGAAGTCCGAGGGAAAGTCATGGCCGTAAGTGTATTGTTGAACTTGGCGATGACCTGGATGCTAGAGGTGTGGTGTTAAACTTAGCATCGTTCATTTCAGCTTCGATATGGAAGTCTGAAGAAAGGTGACTGTCAGAGGTGTGATATTAACTTGACAGAAACTCGATGTACTGTTTAGAAGTATAATGTTAACTTAACAGTAATTCGTCAGAGGTGTGGTATTAACTTGACATCGTTCATTTCAGCTTCGATATGGAAGTCTGAAGAAAGGTGACTGTCAGAGGTGTGATATTAACTTGACAGAAACTCGATGTACTGTTTAGAAGTATAATGTTAACTTAACAGTAATTCGTCATAGGTGTGGTATTAACTTGACAGAAATTGATTTGCGATATGAGCAATTTGAGGGCCTGCCACTCTATTAATGAGAATTGGCAAGTGAAATTTTAAAAATGTCAGAGGTATAGTGTTAACTTGACAAATTTGGATTTGCGATATGAGCAATTTTGAAGACTTGCCATTCTATTGATGAAAATTGGCAAATGAAATTTGAAGTGCCAGAGGTATAGTGTTAACTTGGCGACGACTGTATTTTGTAGACCTACTATTCTGTGGATGAGAATTGGTAAGGGATTTTGGAGGGGAGAGTGGGGTCAAGTCCACTTAGGATTTTTAGCAAACCCTCAGCTATCAACGGATTTGAGGTGCCTTTACCAACTACCGTTTGAGTTGGGCTAGCCATGCTATTCCCCTCAGCATGATGAGTTGTCGAAGATTTATGTTGGGCTTAGAAGCCAACATTTTCCTCTATCCTTAGCCATTGGGGGCGTCGGATCAAAGGGGAACATGTCCCTTAAGATTTTTAGCAAATCCTCAGCTGTCAACGGGTTTGATATGCCTTTACCAACTACCGTTTGAGTTGGGCTAGCCATGCTATTCCCCTCAGCATGATGAGTTGTCGAAGACTTATGTTGGGCTTAGAAGCCAACGTTTTCCTCTATCCTTAGCCGTTGGAGGCGTCGGATGTTAATGAAGAAGCTCTTCTTATTTTGATCAGAGGTGTACTTTTAACTTGATCGGAGGAAGAATACCATTTAAGGATAGTACTTCTTCAAGAATCTGCCATTAATCGGCATCATGAGTGTATCGCCATTTGAAGTTATGAGGCGATATGATCCATTCGAGTAGACTGACTCTACCACAAATGGCCCTTCCCATTTAGGTTGGAATTTTCCTTTTGTCTTGTGCGTCATCACCATGGGTCTTCTGACGGCTAAGACAAGATCGCCTTTCCTGAAAGTTCGCACCTTAACTTTCTTGTTGAAGGCTTTGGTAATTCGAGCTTGGTAAAGCTCGATTTGTTGTTGGGCCTGCAAACGCTTATCGTCTAAGGCCTCCAATTCCTGGAGTCGCTGTCGATGCTTCTCCTCGGTTGTCATCTCCGCTGTCAAGGCAACGCGTAGAGATGGAATTTGGATTTTCAGTGGAAGTACGGCTTCACATCCGTATACCAAAGAAAATGGCGTGGCTTTAGTTGGGGTTCGCACAGTTGTGCGGTAGGCCCACAAGCATTCACCTAGCTTATCGTCCCAGTCTCGTTGACTTTTCGAGACGAACTTCTTGAGAAGCTTGCCAATAGTCTTGTTGAAAGCTTCTGCGAGGCCGTTAGCGGCAGGATAGTATGTCGTTGAGGACACACTCTGGATTCTGAACTTAGCGCAGAATCTCTGGAACGCCTGGCTGATGAACTGGGGTCCATTGTCATGGACAATTCGCCGAGGTACACCGAAACGGTAAATGACGTGATGCTTTACGAACTTGATCACGTTAGACAATTTTACCTCCTTCAAAGGGATGGCCTCGGCCCATTTAGAGAAGTAATCGGCTATTGCCAAAATAAACCGATGTCCCTTTGATGACGGTGGGCTGATAGGACCAACCACATCCATCCCCCACATTTCAAATGGCCAGGTAGAGGTCGTAGAGTGGAGGTACCCTGGTGCTTGATGGATGAAATCGCCGTGCACTTAGCAGGCGTGACATCTTTTGGCATAAGTGGTGGCATCGGCAATCATCTTGGGCCAGTAGTAACCCAACCTTTGGAGTCGATGTGCCAATTTTGGGCCGGGTTGGTGGGCCCCACACATGCCGTCGTGGGCTTCTTTCAATACCTCTTGAGCCTCCTTTGGTGAGAGGCACCGGAGCAAGATCCCGTCATGCGATCGACGATACAATGTTCGTGTAATCGCATTATAGTAGAATTTAGGGGCTTTCCTTCGAATGGCAGCCGCTTCCTTAGCGTCCTCAGGCAGGATGCCATACAAGACATAGTCGATGTAGGGGAATCGCCAGTCTTTAAGCTCTGGCTTGGTTGACAATTCCAGCGCTTCTTTACCTTGACATTCTCCCTTTGACTCCTGATAGTCTTCGAGGGCAGTTCTCGGGCAACACAGGTCGTGGCTGTAGACGAATACTTTCTCCATTGCTCCAGCTGGAAGAGCTAAGGAGGCCGCAAGGGATACGAGTGCATCTGCGTGCGCATTTTGCCTGCGCGGTACGTGGTCAATGTAGAAGTTTGCAAACCTCTCGGCCATGTGGATAGTTGCGTTGTAGTAGGGTACTAGGTCTTCATGTCTGACTTCGTACTCTCCGCGAACTTGGCTGACGATGAGTTTGGAATCGCCATATGCCTCGAGATTTTTAACGCCAATCTCATCGGCGAATTGCATCCCAATCAGAAGAGCGTTATACTCCGCTACATTGTTGGAACAAGGCTCAGTTAATGAGACAGCTCGGGGAATCACATAATTCTGTGGGGAGACGAGTACCACTCCTACTCCTGCGACTATGTGTCCCTTTGGGCTTGTTCTCGATGCACCGTCGAAGAAAAATTGCCACACTTGACCTTCGAATGATGTCTGAGTCGAGCAGACTTCGACGACTTCATCTGGGAGATCCTCGTAGAGTTTGGCTGCCCTTGGATCCGGGTGCTCAGCTAAGAAATCTGCCACCGCTTGACCCTTAATGGCCTTTTGTGGTAAAAAGTGCATCTCATATTGGGATAGCAATATGGCCCATTTTGCCAGCCGGCCGTTCAATGATGAAGGCTTAGTCATAAGTAACCTCAGGGGGTTGACTTTTGATATGACATTTATGGTTTGGCCTACCAGGTAGTGTCGCATTTTCTGAATGGCGAACACTAATGCCAAACATTCCTTCTCGATCGGGTTGTATCGATGTTCGGCTCCGATCATTGTTCTACTCAAATAGTAGATTGCTTGTTCTCGTCCTTGATCATCATTCTGAGCTAGCAGAGCTCCCAAAGAATGATCCATTGCTCGAACGTACACCAGGAACGGCTTTCCGGATACCGGAGCTGCAAGGACTGGTGGTTGGGTGAGGTATTATTTAATTTCCTCAAACGCTTGTTGGCAAGCGTCGTCCCAAATGAATGAGACACCCTTTTTCATTAACTTGGCGAAGGGTTGGCATCTTCCGGAGAGGTTTGATATAAACCTGCGGATGTACGCCAATCGTCCTTGCAATCCCCTGAGCTCCTTTAGATTCCTCGGATGTTGCATCTCCTGGATAGCGCGGATCTTTTCCGGGTCCAAATGGATTCCTGTGGAAGTTACAACAAATCCTAGGAATTTGCCACTGGCCACCCCCAGGAAGGACTTGGTGGGATTCATCTTCAATTGATGAGTCCGCATGATATCAAAGACAACCTTCAGGTCAGATATGTGATCATCTTTAGTGCGGCTTTTTACCGCGATGTCGTCAACATAACACTCCACCGTTTTGCGTATTTGCTGATGGAAAATGGCATTCATGGCCCTTTGATATGTTGCCCCTGCATTCTTCAGTCCGAAGGGCATGACAGTGTAGCAATATACCCCTAGAGGTGTCCTGAAGGAGGTATGCTTTTCGTCATCAGGATACATTTTAATTTGGTTGTATCCTGAGAATCCATCCATGAAGGACATTCGTTCGAATCCACAAGTATTGTCAATCATGATGTCCGTGATTGGCAGTGGGAATTCGTCTTTGGGGCAAGCCTCGTTTAGATCACGGAAGTCGATGCAGATCCGGATCTTCCCGTTCTTCTTGGCAACTGGGACAATGTTGGCTACCCAGTCGGGATGTTGTTCTTCCCTGATGAAGCCAGAATCAATAAGTTTTCTGACTTCTGATTGAATTGCCTCCATTATTTCTGGACGGAACCGTCGCTGCTGTTGTTTGACAGGTTTTGCGTCCGGATTGATGTTGAGGCGGTGCATAGCCACTTGAGGATCAAGTCCAGGCATGTCCTCGTAATTCCAGGCGAAGACATCTATATACTCTTGTACAAGAGATATTAGATTCTTCTTCTCCGAAGGTGACAGGCCGTCACTTATGAAGATGGGCTTAGGATTGGCCTCATCTCCTAGATTGACTTGAACAACCTTGTCTTCTGTGGGTGGCTCGCGCTGTTCAAAGCGGGTATCCCAAAGGGTATTTAAATGTTTGATCCAAGGATCTGTATCGGATTGGATCATTTCTTCATCTCCGTCTTCCAGGTGGCTTGTTGAAACCATGTTCACTGAAAGTTCTCTGAAGATGTTGCCAACACTGACATCCGACTCCCACGATGACGTGTCTGAAGAGTGATTATGACCTGATGGCCCTCCAGAATCAGAGGCTGATGGGATCGGAGTCGATACATAGCCCAACCCCCGGCGCGTCCGATGATAATAATCGGGGGCTTTCCCTTTCGGCACAAAGGATCGAAGTAGTGTTCTCCTTCCTTTACCGAAGTTCAACCCGGGTCTGTTGGTTAGATCGTACCCCATGCACTTCATCATTTTGAGCGCTTTTGGTTCATAATGACCGAACTGAGGGGATTCCTCCTCGCCTTCCGATTCTTCGTGGGGCGTTGGTTCAGACGAGATTCGCCCAAAAAGAATTGGTTTTTGGCCTTTCCGTCTGGCTGGAACCATAAATATAGATTCTTGCGCATTACCATTATCTTGGTATGTCTCGAAGGATGATTTTACTGGTACATGCAACGATGTCAAAGCATCCATTGCCGACCAGAGGTCGTCATCTACATCGGTGCTAGTGTCTGACGGTATTGAATCAGAAGCAGACACAGAAAAATACGCTAAATCTAATTCTTCATTAATGTACCAACCGCCTACATCGTCGGTGGTATTATCAACATCGAGCTTATCAGTGCTCTTTACAAGTGGTTCTAACTCCCACAGGCACTCTTCTTTTTCAGGCTCAGTGTCAGGCTCATTACCAGAGTCTGGCTCCTCTGGTTGCGGGGTTTCATTTGTCTCCACAGGATCCTGATATAGGAGAGAATCCGTGAAATAATTTTCGACCCCTTTAAACGGATACCTTTCAGCGATCAACGTTTGAATCTTTCTACTCCCGTCAATGTATTTCATGACTTGGTGGAGAGTGGAGGGAACGATGGAGTTACGGTGAATCCATGGTCGTCCCAACAGTAGGTTGTAGGAAGTGTCAGCATCGATGACGTAGCATGTCACTTCCGACTTGAGGCTTCCAATCTGGCATTTGAGCTTGATTTTCCCCATCGGACGGGTCTGGTTGGCATTGAACCCATAGATAGTTGTCTGGGTAAGGCTCAAACGATGAGTAGGAATGCCCAGATGTTGCATGACCCGGCGAGGCATGATGCTCAACGCGGACCCTGGATCTACCTGAATGCGGTTCACCTCAGACGATCCAATATACCCGGTGAAGTACAGGGGTCGATCATGCTTCCCTTTAACCTGCATATCATCTGCTGTGAAGGTAATGCAGGGAACATTTGGGGAGGTGTGGAGGCAATCCTCTACATCTTCCTCCTTCGGCACCTGGGTCATGAAGACCTCAGCATTTGCCAGAGCTTCTTGTAGAGCTTCTCTGGTCGACTTTGATAGTCTAAGAAGTTCATACAATGTAATGCGTGCCGGGATGTTGGCAAGTTGAGCCAAGACATCAAAGCGGTAAGGTGTCGTGGATCCTTCCGCCATACCTTTCGAAAGAACTCGAGAAAACCGAGTTTCTTTCTGTTTCTCCACAGGTTGTCTTGTGGAGGGCTTGGTTGGTTCTGCAGCTGGTTGTGGAGGGACTACCGCCATCTCGCCATACTGCTTCAAGTACGGCTGTCCCGAACGGGTTCCCGCCATCGGTTGGTTGGGCTCTGCGGCCAAGACTATTGTTTCCTCCTCTGAGTCGGTTAACGAGGGAACATCAGTCTCGGCTTCTCGAGAGGAGGCACCCACCACATTGCAAGATGAGGCCTTTGCCTTGCCTTTGGATTTCCTGTTGGTCACAGTAGTCCATTGCTGTTCATTGACAAGGTCAGGGTGGACCCACATGATTTCCCCTTGAGGTGTAGGGACGGGTACCAAGCCTTTCTCTTGCCGCTGGTGAGGGTCTGTGTTGACCACTCTCAGCTCTCCTCTTGGGATAGGGACTACTCCAGAGGGTGTCGGGGGTTGTCTTCCGAACTGGAGAACTGACGTCACATTAGCCGTCACCTTCTTCTGCTCTGGTCGGAGTTTCAACACCTCCGCGTCAATCAGAGCTTGAAGGATGTCCTTGAAGACGTAGCAGCTTTTGGTAGGGTGCCCCAGCATCCTGTGGTACAAGCAATAGGTGGGATTGTCGGTCTTGCCGACTTCCTCGGGGCGCCTAGCTTCAGGGAGCTTCAGTCGGTTGCTCTTGTTGAGTAGTTTAAAGAGCGAATCGACATGTTCCTCCTTGAAGGAATATTGCTTGTTGGCGCGTGGCTGGCTTGAAGAGCCACTCGCCTTGCCTGATTGAGGTTTGGCGGGAGATTTGGTCTCCGTTGCCAAATTATCCTTCCGCTTTGTTTGGAGGGATGTGTCTGGTGCACGCCTTGTCGACCTTTCCGGCCTGGGCTTACCTTCCTCCGCTCTGACGCGGGCGACAATCTCCTCAGCCTGTTCTCCTTGTTGGACTAATTGCTTCCAGGTGCGGCTCTCAGCAACTCCTATTTGAGCAAGGAGTGAGGTTTGGAGATTGTGGCGGCATGTCTCCACCAGAGTGGCCTGGGTCATGCCGCTTGGACACCGGAGTGCCACGTTCCGAAATCTTTCCACGAAAGACTTGACGGACTATCTCTTTCGCTGTTTAGTAGCCAAAAGGGTGGGCATCGTGACTTCCGAGTCATCCTCGAAGAAGCGCGTTAAGAAAAGCTTCTCCAAATCGCCCCAGTTCTTGATAGAACCTTCTGCGAGCTTCATGAACCATTCAAAGGCCAGCCCTTTCAGGGTGCCGATGAACAGACGAGCCAGGATAGCATCGTTATCTACTACATTCCCGGTTTGGGATTTAAAGTAGTAGATGTGTTGGTTGGGTGACCCTTTCCCATCGAATGCTTGAAGGGTTGGAGCCTTGAACTTGGACGGGTATGGAACCAAGTCCCATTCAGCAGGATAGGGCCGGACCACTCCAACTTCTTGGAGGCCTTTACGGTTGGTAAGGGCCTCGAGGCGTTGCTCCAATTGACTCATTCTTTTAGCATGAGCCTTCCCCTGGTCTTGGTCGCCCTTTACTTGCGTCGAGGATTTGGACGAACTAGAGGTAGAACGCGACCTCTCCTCAGAAGGTTCGGAAGACGAGCTTTCTCCCTTTTTCCCTTTGCCCTTCGTCTTTTTAGGAGGAGATTTCCTCCTGTCTTCGAGCAACTGTGCAAGCATCTGCTTGAGGGAGTCGATAGATTCCTGCTGAGAAAGAATCATATCCATTTGTGCCTTCTGGATTTGTTCCAAACGTCTAGCCGTTTCCTCAGGAGTGCCTACCATGTAGGCGGAGGCCTCCTTCTCAACGGAAGAGTTTGAAGCCCGTGATTCCGCTACGGCGGAGTGAGAATCATTCACTTTAATGCCATGGGCTAAGGCATTATAATCAATAGGGGGAATGACCCCAGTCCGGGTGCGATTGTGTTGATACACCCCTTCCGGTTCAGAGTCAGACTCATCCGAGCTGACTGCAGGTTGTTTCCCCTTGCTCCTGCTCGTCATATTCGCAGTGAGCTCCGGGTACTCAATGTCATAGAAGGTTCTCCTTCTGTGGGAGCGCCTTCTTTTGGCTGACGGGGGAATCAGGGTTAACTGTCTAACTAAAGACTGCTGGTTCACACCTGATTCGCAACGGCACTCAGAAAGCATATGGATGAGCCGTTGGCAGCAACATGATGAAGTGACTTGATTGGCACTTCTTTTCTTCATCAAGTAATCCCTCAAATCCACGGGAGGGGGATCGAAGAGACTAGCCTCGCAATGTCGAAGACAGGAGGCCTCCATGTGCTGTATGGCCTGGACGCAGGCCTCAGGGACGAGGTTCTCGCGTCGTGGCTGTACAACGTGCGTCTGGCGTCTCTGTTGAGACGAGACGCGATTGTTGCGTTGCTGCCTGGTGCGTCGGGGCAGAGACGTTTGAGAGAGGATGGGCTGCTGGGCCCCACGCCTATGGGCGCGTGCCTCTTGCGCTTGACGAGGCGCAGAGGCTTCACCTTGGCGTTTGGTGAGTTGGTCTTCAGAGGACCTAGCTTCAGGAGTCTCGCGTTTGGGCCGCCAAACGCGGACTTCACATGCTGGACGTGGCGCGGGCAAAGCGCCAGAGTGTACGTCGCGTCCAGCCTCAGTCGGACAACCAGAGGTTCCAACTTGTAGCTGACGGCACGCCTCCTCTGTCGACGCTCAGCGTTCCGGTTGCGTCGTGGAGGTGGAGAGAAACCAACGACGACTTGATGCTAAGGGAGATGGTGAACTGGCTGGACGCCAGAGATTCTGACCACGCGGGTCTCCTGAGAGACGTTGACGCGTGTGTTCCGTGCTGCGCGGTTGATCGCAGCGGCAGTTGTGCCTGGGATCACGCGGGCCTTCTGAGAGGCGTTGGCGCGTGTATCTCGTATGGCGCGGTTGGCCGCGACATCCTTTACAGCAGCTGCGCCTGAGGCCACGCGGGTCTCCTGAGAGACGTTGGCACGTGCGTCACGCTTGGCGCAGTTGGCCGCGTCACCCTTCACAGCAGCCGGGCCTGAGAGAGTCTCAGAGCGGGTTCCGGGGCAAGTCCCCGTAGAGACCCTGCGGCAGACGCGGGTCTTTGGGCTCTTGGAGCCGGAAGAGAGAAACTCTTCATACTTTGCCTGGTCGAACTCGACGACGAGCGATTCGACCATCTTCCCCTCACGAAGGACATCATCTTGCGCCACGATTTGCTCATCAGTGACAAATGAATTCCCCAGCGGAGTCGCCATCTCTTGTATGGGCCGGAAAAAAGAAAAGAGGAGATGTAAAATTTCCTTGAATCAGATGAAAAATTACAACAAAACTGTTTCCCTTCCAGTTGCAATAGAGGGAGGATGTTGAGTCTTGAATCCTCCCTTTGTTTAATGCTGGGTTCTTCATGTGGCGGTGGAGAGTGAATCTTGTTCTCCGTTGACCGGATGACCGTCGGGATCATCAGGGATCTTCTCTTTGGTTGGTAGAAGGAGTAACACAGCTCTTGTCTACCAAAACTCTCAAAGAGAAGGTAGGCAAAGGGCAACTCGTACGCAGCGAGCTTGTTGAAGAGTTGAGCTCTCTTTCTCCTGTCTCTGTCTGTCTCTTTCTTTCTCGTCCCTCTCTAATCGACCGACCGTTGTCCTCCTCGTTGTTGTCGTCCCTCTGTTCATAGCGACGGGGCTATTTATAGAGGTTCCAGGGGTGAACGTGCCCCCTAAGAACGCTCCACAATGAGGGGTTAACTTTCCCGCTATGTGGGCGGTGACTGGCCCCATAACCAGGGCGGTTGTAACCGAGGCGCGGGCCTTGAACCCTCGCGCCTTGATGTTGAGACGCGGGTGTCGAGCCCACGCGCCTTGATGTTGAGACGCAGGTGTCGAGCCCACGCGTCTAGAACTTGAGACTCTGCTTTTTAATGGCTTGTCTTTTAGTGATTTTTAGACAGCCTACAGGGGGCTACCCCTAGCTCCTTATAAATGCACTCATTTCTGATCCTATCTCTCAGCCATGGTTTCAAATATCGGCCTACTCCAATACAACATACATATCAGCAATATCATATCAGGATTGAGGTACCAAATACAATATTCACGCCATAATATTGCTCAATATCGGGGCCGATATTGCTGATATAGCCAACATTTACGATGTTGATGGCCGACATTGACTGACACCAAAACCGAGATTTTAAACCATACTCTCAACATATTCCTACTCATCCAACTCAACATTTTCATTTCTGTATGCATGACAATTTAAAATCAATGGTTTTTGAAATGGGAGCAAGACTAAAAAGTTTTAGCAAACAACAATTAAAGGAAACAATTTTGCTACAAGTTTTCATTGTATTTTTTTTTTAAAGAAGTTCAAGCAATCCAGTATGGAGTTATGTGCCTACATCTACATCCATAAATACACGAACATCAGTAGTTAGAATCAAATAGTTGCAATCAGATTCAAAATGAAGAATTTCTGAGAATTCTCTAACCAAAGGATCCTCAGAAAAGTGAGAACTAATCAACATAAAGTTTGTTATCAAGGTGGTCAATTTATCATACCCTCAACAACATGTGTTACAAAACAATGAGTCGACAAAAAATTTGTCATCTCAAATTTGGGGTCAACATTCTTGACACGTGATGAGTATAATAATAATACAAGAATGGGGATGCTCGAAAGGTGCCCACGGGTGACGACGAGCAGCCCTATCCAAACCAATAATACAAAAAGTAAATGGGACTACCTACTAGCTGGAAAGACAGTTAAATAGTCCTCTGTCTAGAAATAAGAGGTCCTTTGGGCCTGCCCGAGGTGCGCAATTCTACCCTCTCAGGAGAACTTCTAAATATCGGACATTGGGATCGTATCGGATGGGGGTTTTTCATATCAGATATCAGATATCGGAGAAATATCGGGGATATGCGCGCATATCGGACGTTCATATCGGAGTCATCGGACATTATATAATAAAATATTGATAACTAAAAGTTGGTATAATGTCATAGATATCATCTACCAAATAAAAATGATGTAATATGCATGCAAAGACAGTAAAAAAATAATATACATTTGCACGCAGTTGTGAGTCGTGCAATAGATAAGTTATTTCATGGAATTATAAAATATAAAATTAGAAGTTGTATAATCTACTTACTTGAAATCAATGAACGAAAAAGATAATAAAAGAGATGAATCCTTGCGTCAATTCACGGAGGAGAAAAATGAGGACTCGACTTTTATCGAGCCCTAATGATGTAAACAATACTTATATAGTCAGATGACGGGTCGGGTTTGGGTTCAATGCTGACAGGTTCAAAACAACGAACCCAATTAAAATAAATCCATATCGGCCGATTTTGCACCGACTCATATCAAGCAATTTATCGACTGATATTTTAAATATTGGCCATTTTTTACTGCAAACGATATGGGCGAACGATTTTCCCATATCGTATCGACAGCAGGCAAAAAATGAGATATCGGACGATATATCAACCGACTTAGCTGATATTTAAATAGTGCTCTCAAGTTCACTTGCTTTTCCTTTGAGCAGTGCCTAACTTGAGTATCAGAGGGGATCACTGGAGCAATCTAGCCCCCAACTGACTGTGCTTCGTCTTGCAGGTTCAGCAATCAAGATCTCGCAGAGTTGATAACGCATCAACACACTTCTAGATATCCCTTTGGTTTATACAAAACAATAACAACCTACTATAAATGGTGAATTCATGATTCATAATTTATTATCTCTCATTAATTGATAATACTACCTCAATTAACTTTCACCGATCATTCAAAAAGACATTATTTATGTCATTTCTTATATATTGATTTATCCTACAATTCAAATTATTTTGTGAATCAATGAATCCTATATTGTGCCGAATATATGTCATTTAAGCCTAATTGTTATCCTATCTCATTTCCACATAATTATTAATTAATGAAATATATCGAGGAAATAATAACCAGTTATACAGAGAAGATAGATTATGAAGAATTTGGACTAGTGAGTTACTTCCAATTATATAAAGGAACTAATGTAATATTGAGCCAATTAGAGAGTAAATTGTGATTAATACTAAATGAAGGATGTGTTTATAAATTTTTAGATTAAGATTTGGTTTATTGGATTAGGATGCAATTCGGTTATAATCAAATCTAATAAAAAAGGAAAAAGATTGCATGATATAAGATGTTCTCAAACTCTGTCACAAAGATAATATCGTTATGATGGCTCATCTATTTAGGAGAGGAAAAAAAAAGAATGCAACTAGAAAAGAAGAAGGGCGAAAGAAGCAAGATATTTTAGAGAAATTAATTGAAAATGTGAAGGTAAGAAACTTTGAGTTTAGTAATTTTAGTCTCTTGATTTATGAGCTGTTTGGATTTCAACATAGATTTAGTTGTTTATTTATCTATTCATATCTTGCAATAATTTTGAGGTTTATTTCATTGATAGCAATGGGGGAAAAGAAAAATGGATCTTGAAGTTTGAGACAAATTTTCTATTCAATTAAAGATCTTCTGTTGTCGGCATTGAAACTCTACTTCATTATAAGTTATGAAATTGTTAGAAAGATGAATTGTTATCAATTCTTTGTTAGGGGAGACAGTTGGGGGTGAGGGATATCATTGGAGTGACAGACATCTTGCTACACCCTACTGTAAGTGATGAATTCATGACTCATAATTTACATTTTTCTCATCCCTCTTTTAATTGATATTACTATCTCTCATTAACTTCCACAGATCATTCAGAAAGACATTGTTTATATCAGTTCTTATATATTGATTTATCCTACAATTCTAATTATTTTGTAAATCAAAGGGTCCTATCTTGTGATGAATATATGCTAGTTAAGCATAATTGTTATGATATATGATGTCCACATTGTCCCTATTAGTGTGTAACACAAGAAAGGGTATTCTTGTAATCTTCTGTTTATCTATTAACTATATAAAAAAGAGGTTAATTCCCATCTAGCGTAAGTCGTCTATTTCTCAAACTCTAACATGGTATTAGAATGACGCTAAGCGGTTGTTGCATCTTCTGGCCTTCAACCAATCTACTTTATAATTGTTTCTTCTCCTTTGCAAATTGTGCTCCTCTACATCTTCTATTTTTTTCTCCCATCTCAAACCAAAAAATAATGTGATGAAGAGATACTGTGATGCTGTTCATCTCCAAGAATATTCGTGGGTACTATTCACCGCGAAAAGTAATTGTGGATTTTGTTTATCTCCAAAATCTTAGCCGACCACCTCCTCCATAAAAAAAACCTAGTCGGCCACTTCTCCATCATGAGACAATCCCGCCGACGACTTCTCTGCATCATAAAAAAGTAATCGCTTTCAAGTTCCAAAACCCAAGATGTCTTCATGCTCAAAACCCTAGCCACGGGATTATATGAAAAAACCAAGTCAACCGGAGTGTGAAGTGTTGATCGCATTAAGATATAATTAACTTACTTTCAATAACATTCATATTAATCTATCCTTAGTACATATCATACTATTATTTGGAATCCTCAGATGATGAAACAAATAAGTTATTTATTGCGACTTGTTTCTTTCTCGTTGTATGACCTAACGGATTTTTCCTATTAGAATCATTTATCATCGTCCCTTGTGCTTCTGGTTCATTCCTTTTTACAAAAGTTATTTGTCATGGTCATTTACTTGTGGCCTCCGTAGCTCACCTGATGTGAAACTAGGACCCTATGGTGTGTGTATCAGTGATAGATATGAATTCGACAACGCTTCACCAAAATTTATGATTTTCGGTAGGAAATTTCTAAAACTAACAATATCACAAGATGAATTTTAACAACGATTTGCAATTGTCGTGTCTAGATAATTCTAATCTTAAGAACCCAACACAATAATCAATTAATTTGTTCAGTCCCGTTTACAATATCAAGATCAATAAATGACAAGAATTACTCAGAATCACACATATTCAGATTTATAGTGGACAACAGATTAACATGATAAAGTTTAGATAATAAATAATATGATGTAATCCAAGTAATAATCTGATAGATGAAAATATATTTTACCTACTGAGAAGCCCGTTCTCAGGTATCCAATATTGTGTGAACTAAACTTGTATTGATGAATTTTCTTCAGATCTTGTAACTGAATTCTGATTTCTTTACTCTTATTTTGTTGCCACAGGATTGTTGATGACGTAGAGAGAGAGAGAGGTGAAGCTCTGGTGTTGTTGGTGAAGTCAAGGGCGGTTGGCTAGATGAGATGAAGAAGAAGATGGTGATGCTGCTGTCGGCGCTCACAGAGTAAGAGAGGGATGCATGGGGCGCTGCTTGCCGTCGCTGCTCGCAGAGGAAGAGAGGGAGCAGGGAAGGGAGCTGCTTGTTGTTAGCGGCAGGGAGGGGAGCAATGAAGTTTTATGCAGTGAAGGAAAAGGCCAGAATTGGTTTTGGAGTTTTTCTTCTTTGATTTTGTAATTCGTTGGGATTTGTGGTGGATGAGGCTTTGTATTTGGGATTTGAATAGATAGATGAATTTTGAGATAGGGATTTTGTGAGGGGTTCTCTCTGCTGGAAGCTCTGTGTGTGGGTGAAGGAAAAGAAAGGGAGAAAGAAAAAGGGGGCACTCACGTGTGGGGTTGGTCACATGAGGGGAGAGAATTTGAGGCTCTGTTTAGTTCTGTAAACAAAATTTTGCTTTGGGCTTTTCTTCTTTATTTGGCTACTGAAATTGTAAGGTTTTGGCTTTGTATTGATTTTGTAATTCGGTTTGGATATTTGGCTGAAGTGGGATTTTGGGATTAGAGATAGGATTTGTAATTGGAATTAGAGAGAGCAGATAAGGGAATAACTGGATAGTTTGGATTAAGGCTTCACACACAAAATCCGGGAGGATCGGGTTTCACATTCGAACTCGCAAAGAGATTTTCATTTCGAAAATGACTCAATTTTTTTATAAATCAATCTTCACCCCTATTTTATTGGAATCATGCCTTAATATAGGCTTACAGAGTTGAGGACTTTCTCCACGTAATCGATGTGGGACTAAAAAGGAGAAATACAAAGCTAAATAAAAAATAATATCGACTCAAATAAATAAAAAATACAAACTCCAATCGACTGAAATAACTCGAACAGTAAAGCTCTTTGGATGTCCGCATTATTCTCCTTAGGTGGGAGAAAACTCAACTCCGTCGAGTTTGGTGTAGAAAGCTCATGTAATACTTCAACACAGCTGGGTCTACTTTTTACAACTCACCACTCAATAGGTAATATTCATTTCAAATAATCTGATATTACTAGAATACATCAGATAATTTAATCATCTAAAATTTTATCATATTTCACTGTTGTATTGGGATGAATATCTGGGAGTGGACTCAATGTGGGGACTCTCAAAAATGACTTAAGGAAGGCTTACAACAGTAGGTTGTTAGGGTTAAAATCAAATACCTGTAATCCACTGAATAACCAACATTGAAAATATGACTAATTTCAAAATCTTTAAAAGATATAACATGAATATTGTAATTTGAATTCTACAAGATTTCAAAAAACCAACAATACAGCATGCAAATCATTAACAGTTCCCGAAGGAAACCGTTTCGGACGAATCCGAACCATTTACGTTGTCAACACTAAGAGTTTTAAATAACTTCCTGATACAAATTCATAAATTACAGCTAGCGTTGCATTGTTCAAATATATCACTGATTTTCCATGTGTAGATCGTGCACGTGTGTGAAAATCTGATGCAAGTTCAGATAACGACTCAGAATACTCTATAATGACAGTAGCAGAGAGCTCATTTTAGTGCCTACATATGCAAAAGAGTAACTTGACTCCCTATTGGATGAAAAAATTTTAGGCACTTGGTTCAGTGGGTCAATACTCACGACCTCTATCAAAAGGGATTATTAGGCGTACTAGCCATAAATATATGTGGTAGTTTACCTATTACTTTATTAATGATGAAAAGAAATTTTTAATAGCTAAAGTCCGAGTGAAAACATCCTTTTGTTTAACCGTAAGGAAGAAAAAGTTGATAATCTACAGAGTGTAAGGTTCTCCCATAACGGTATCCCTTAAATCTTTGGATTCAGATCGACCATAGACGGTAACATCCTTGATCTGACCAACATCTTTTGTCACTATATAGCTCCAAAATTTGTCCTCATAAACATGGGTGTTTATTAGGACACTGCACTGTTGTTTGTCCTCTAGTGACAACTTATTAACTTGCTCTTTGAGTTCAATAGGTGTGATAGGATCCATCTTATAGTGTGCCAAGTCGGGAAGATTAGCTCCTGAGATTTAACTTGATGGTGTGTTGGATATCACGCGTCAGTAGTAGCTTATCCAGGAGGTCTTCAGAAAAAACAATAACAGATTCCGTGACGATAGGGTTAACTTCAGGGAGATTCAGATCATTTTCTTTAAGAGAGACATTAGTAAACTTTGTAATGTCTGGAACGACTTCACGAGGACTCGAAGTATTGGACTCCTTAAGGTTATCACCCGTAATCTTTTCGTCAAGGTTTGAGTCTTCTGATTCTTCCATCTGGCAAATAGGTTCTTCAGATAGGACATCGACAAGCTCTGTGATCATAGGGGTAGGTGTCGGCAATAGAGAAGGAAGATGTTGATGACCAGAGCAGACAATGACAGTAGGAGTCGACAGTAAAGAAAGTGGAGAAGGTGGTATCGGTAGTAAAGGACTCTGAATTTGTTACAGATGGCTTAAGCGACTTTGATTGAAATTAGGCAGTTGGCAGCAACATGCTCATAACCTTGACATTTGTAACACTTAATCGTAGGACTAAGCTTAGAGTAGTCTCTGTCGCTAGACTCCTTTATCACGGGCGTCGCTAGTGGGAGTGTAGGATTTTTAGGTTTGATTCTTTTAAGGTCGAGTCTAATCACCGAAATACCTTCCTTTAATCTGTCATTGACAACAACGATTTGAATTAGTTCATTTGAGAAGTATGGACTCACTAAAAAATTGGTGTTATCAGACTTCTTCTCGACTTTAGTGATAATCCTATCTAGGGTTTGATTAGAGGACTACGTGGTTTGGATCAGGTTATCAAGTTGAGCACTTATGTCGGTACGTGTTGTGGCAAGCTGGGAATTCATAAGGGTGAGATGAGAGTTACTAGATGCAAAATTTTTTTAATTTTTAAATTATTTTAAGCAAAGAAAAATATGAAATTCCTAACAACCGTATGATGTAGAAGTTTTCCTACCTAAACCATGCTCTGATACCAAATTGATGTGAAACGAGGACCCTATGGTGTGGTGTATCAGTGATAGATATGAATTCGACAACGCTTCACCAAAATTTATGATTTTCGGTAGGAAATTATCTAAAACTAACAATATCACAAGATGGATTTTAACAACGATTTGCGATTGTCGTGTCTACATAATTCTAATCTTAAGAACCCAACACAATAATCAGTTAATTTGTTCAGTCCCGTTTACAATATCAAGATCAATAAATGACAAGAATTACTCAGAATCACACATACTCACATTTATAGTGGACAACAGATTAACATGATAAAGTTTAAATAATAAATAATATGATGTAATCCAAGTAATAATCTGATAGATGAAAATATATTTTACCTACTGAGAAGCCCGTTCTCAGGTATCCAATATTGTGTGAACTAAACTTGTATTGATGAATTTTCTTCAGATCTTGTAACTGAATTCTGATTTCTTTAGTCTTGTTTTGTAGTCACAGGATTGTTGATGACGTGGAGAGAGAGGTGAAGCTCTGGTGCTGTTGGTGAAGTCATGGGCGGTTGGCTGGATGAGATGAAAAAGATAGTGATGCTGTTGTCGGTGCTCGCAGAGGAAGCAAGGGACGCATGGGGCGCTGCTTGCCATCGTCACTCGCAGAGGAAGAGAGGGAGAAGGGAAGGGAGCTGCTTGTTGGCGGCAGGGAGGGGATCAGGGAAGTTTTATGCGGTGGAAGAAAAGGCCAGAATTGGTTTTGGAGTTTTTCTTCTTTGATTTGTAATTCGTTGGGATTTGTGGTGGATGAGGCTTTGTATTTGGGATTTGAATGGATAGATGAATTTTGAGATAGGGATTTTGTGAGGGGTTCTCTCTGCTGGAAGCTTTGTGTGGGTGAAAGAAAAGAAAGGGAGACAGAAGAAGGGGGCACTCACGTGTGGGGTTGGTCACATGAGGGGAGAGAATTTGAGGCTCTGTTTGGTTCTGTAAACAGAATTTTGCTTTGGGCTTTTCTTCTTTATTTGGCTGCTGAAATTGTAAGGCTTTGGCTTTGTATTGATTTTGTAATTCTGTTTGGATATTTAGCTGAAGTTGGATTTTGGGATTAGAGATAGGATTTGTAATTGGGATTAGAGAGAGTAGATAAGAGGATAACTGGATAGTTTGGATTAAGGCTTCACACACAAAATCCGGGAGGATCGGGTTTCACACTCGAACTCGCAAAGAGATTTTCATTTCGAAAATGACTCAATTTTTTTTTATAAACCAATCTTCATCCCCATTTTATTGGAATCATGTCTTAATATAGGCTTACAGAGTTGAGGACTTTCTCCACGTAGTCGATGTGAGACTAAAAAGGAGAAATACAAAGCTAAATAAAAAACAATATCGACTGAAATAAATAAAAAATACAGACTCTAATCGACTGAAACAACTCGAACAATGAAGCTCTTTGGATGTCCGCATCATCACCCCATTGAATAGTTTTGTTGGCAGGATTAACAAGTTTGGATTGATATAACTGTCTGGTCTTACCTTGAAATATAAAAAATGAATTTAAGATTATATAATCAGAGTCTGGGACAGGTATTTTGTTGGACATAATAAGTGATTGCAATTGTATATTATTGGAGTTTTTATATAGACAACGGTAGTGATTCCATATTGTGTGTAATATCCCCCGATTGGCATCATTACAATACCTATAACAAATTATCATCTTCACCCCTTCTTCAAGATTTAATCTAGAAGAATTTTGGAAGGTTAGTCCTTGATCGAATGAGCTTAACTACACAACTCATAACATACATATACCATGCAACTAGCCTGCTGGGTTATAAGCCAGATCCTCATTCATCGTTTCCTTTCCAGAAATTAGTCATCAGAATTTGGAGTGTTAACATCATGTTGAGGTCCTCAAAAAAATTTCATCAACTCTTCCATAGAGCCTTCTCACAACGACCTTGCCCTCCATACCCAATCTATTTTGATTAGAAAAGGCAATGATGAGGAGGAGGACAGAGCACAACTAGGATGGTGGCGGTGGTAATGCTGGTCATAATGACAACTATGATGATGAATGGTTCTTGACATAAATTAATTTTAAGATGTAGTAGTATATAGTGAGACCATATGTGTAACTCCATACCTGCTGTATGGATCTTCAAGACTAACTTTTACATCATCAGGATGGTTTGCCACTCTAAAAGAGAGAACAACTGTATTAAGATGTTTGATCCTCCTGTTTTTCCAAGATGTTTTGCAAAAGACTATCTGGTGATAAAATATCAAGAAGGAAATTTGAAGCACTAGCATGGGTGAAAGTTGGAGAAGATTCTGCCGTAACAAGGAAAATTCAGGTACCTGAAAGAAAGAGAGAAATGGGCAGCAAGGAAATCTAATCAGATGACAAATCAAACTCAATATTGCAACAACTCAAATCAATCTATATCAAGGTCATAAGCATAACCACAGTTTAACTGAAGTTCAAAAACATATGTTTATGTAAAGAGGCAAGTATTTCTGTTTTTCTAAAGTATATAATGGTATGACCTAAACCACAGCACACAGAATACAACAATTCCTTAGAACTTATTGCAAGTTATTATTTTTCATAGCAGTTCGACTTGCCAAATAGCTAATGAGGCAAAACTTTTCTATTGTAGATCCATTTCTGTGCAAGCAGTCCTCCATAGAGAATTGACATCATTGTAAATCCTTCTAAATGGTTTCACCTTATGTCCATGCAGTGATGAACCATTCTCCTTTCTATTTATTGCCAAATATGTTGTCAGCAAATAAATAGGCAATCTGAATAGAACATATAGTTTGTCCTTGTGATGAGAGAACATACTCCCTCAGAAACAAACATCTCCTTCTAAGCCCCTCTTAAGCTTCAGTATACATGATTCCTGGCATAAGTAACATGCTAGAAGAATAAATGAGCTCTGTTTGTCTTTTCTTATGGACTTTTCTTGCAAAGTAACAAAAAGAAAGGCATTGCAAACCCTTGTATGTCTTTCCACTTCCTCCGTTCAGAAACAAACATTCTGCCAAATTCTGTTTGTCCCATCTTGTTTTTCCCCACTAACCAATTATGTTATGACCACAGAAATAAAGTTGGTTGACAAACATTGTTGCACCACTAATCGAGAGGATTATCGAGCATTTGAGGTGCCCTGACTTCAATTAGATATCTAACAAAGAAATTCCACTCAACATATGCGGCGGCTACTAAGCAAATTTCTCTTCTAATCTGATCACAACCAGCCGAAAGATCGTGACCTCCTCCCTTGATACAGCTTTTAGTTTGGCCTAATTTGCAGCTTGCTTGCTTTTCTTTCGATTTTGGCAACAAAGATTTGTATCACTTGCTCTTGAAGCTCAACACCAAGTGCTCCTGTTCAAGCACTTCCAGAAGGATTTAGAGCAAAGTAATTTCCATTTACAATTCAAAAAAGGAAGCTTGAAATGACAAATCGACTCCAATCATGAAGAGTGTAAAAATAAATTTGAAGTGAATTTGACTATTCTTGCCTATGATCAAGTTACAGAAAAATTGACAATTGAAAGTAGCATGTTGCTTAGTTTATGATTTGGAACATACATATTCTTAATCCAAACCTCTGGTCATGATCCTTGCACGCATATTTCTGTTTGGTATAAAACATTCTAGATTGTTAGACCAAATGACTTGCTCTTTTTGACTGATCATTTTGTGCATACTTGATGCATAGGCAAGAAAATTTATAACCACTTGATTTCTTTACTTTTAGGCACTCTACATGATGTGGATCAACTTGAGTAGACCTTCAACAGGTTTTCCTACCATAGTATTTGAATGGGAAGCATTTGCTTCCAAATCCTTTCTAAAGGAGCCAAATCTAGCACACGCAAATTAAAAGTAGGATTAACTTTAGAAAACTACATGAACTTACATTCGAGTGCAATAAATTACCATGAACTTTTGTTAAACCCAGATTTTTTCATAAAACTGTCATGGAAACATCATAGTTCATGATAGTTTACTGTGTTTTCTAAAGTTGTAGCTAGTTTTTTGAAATCCAGTGAAAGCTCATCGTAGTTTCTTAAAATTAAGACTTAAATATATAACTTGCTCTAAAGATCTCAGGGATGAACCTTCTTCACTAGTTACCTCGATTGCTTTTGCAATTATAAAAATACCTTAAAAGAAGGATGGAAAAAAAAGCATGCTAAAAGTTCGCGCTGCCATAAAAAATTCATAATGTTTCAAATATTATGCCTAAGTTTTTGAACCCATTTTCTTTGCAGTAAAAATTTAACCATCTCAACATTAAAATCTATAAACACATCTCACCTTCCAAACAAATCATAACATTAAGATTTCATACTAATTGATAATCTTTTCATTTTTCTTTTGATAACTTCATACTCATTCAAACTCTTCATTTCTTTCTCATTAGATCTAACATTTGCCGCTAAATGCAGATGGCAGCAAATATGCAAGGTGAATGATTCCTAAATACCTAAAGAAAATCTGTATCCCATAATATCTATCAAAAGTAGGCATACATTTCTGAAGAAATTTTTTTAAGTAGGTTTCCAAATTAATGCATTTTTTACGAAAATTTTTCTTGAAACATAGATTAATGATTTAGGTACCAGTCAACTGTAGAACTATTTTACACTAAGGGGGTATTTAAGTGCTAGGGGAAAACACACAAAAGTAGTAAAGTGCTAGAGAAAAGGAATTTATGTGCCCAGTTATGAAATATTAAGTATCTTCCCCTGCAATTTACACTTGCATAAAACTTGATTAGCACTAGATGCCTCACAATTATTATAAACTAACTGAAAAATAAGTTTACACTAGAGGGGTCAATTTAGTTTATCTATACACAGTTGCATTTAATCCTTAAACTATATCTGCCACAAATTAGGGACTCATGTTACCTTTTGGTTTCTATTTTTCAAGAATTATCACTTGCCATTGTTATTATTTATTATTATTATTGTTATTATTATTTTCCATGTGCACTTGGTGAACATAACTTCTAAGCATGAACTGAATACATAAAGAAGGAAGTAACCAAACAATTTCATGAATCATGAAGAAGGGAAGTCAGCACGTACATCTGAGATTGAGATGATCCCTAGTCCCTTGGGCCCAACTGCTTCTTCGATTTTCTCCGAAAAATCCCTTTCTTTGCTCTGATTTAGTCCCTAAACAAAAATTAAGAAAAGAGAAGGAGATGAATGGCATGAGAAACTTGATTTGATGATATATTACCTTGAGTTCCGAGTAGGAGACAGTGACCGGTCTGACCGTCCGATACCCGTTTGCTTGCTCCCAAAGGGACATCTTTTGCAGAAGATGCAAAACTGGGGGGTTCAATTTGATCCAAGATTAATAGCACGTGAGTGTTTCGGAGATCAATCAATTTGAGCAACCTAACCAGACTAGGAAGTGGGCCCCACGTCGATCATGGCTTCCCCCGGCAACACGGCGCCGGAACCCTCCACCAAGGTAGGGGTGGCCAACGGGACGAATCGGGTTGACCCGTCAGGCCAACGAATTCGTGACGAGACGGCTTGGACCCGTCTCGTCACGGATTCGACGAGACGGGTTGAAAACCCGATCGATTCGTTACCGGATTCGCCGAGTCGGGTTGGACCCGTCTCGGCAATTTTTAATTTTTTTTTTAATTCGAAATTTCTTAAATTTTTAAATTTAAAGTTATAAAGAAATTAGCAAAAAATAGTAAAAAAAGAGGAAAATTTTTTTTAAAATGTCTAAAATTATAAAAAAAATAGAATTGATATTCACTAATTACAAGTTTTTTTGTAAGGTAAATTATTTTATCATTATGAAAAAATCATATACCAATCTGCTTATCACATATAATGTACATAAAACTCATCTCGTATAATATACATAAAAAAACTCTGGTGCTCATCTCATACAATGTACATAAAAAAACTCTGGTGGTTCTCTACTCGTCATCATCGTCCTGCTCAAATTCTTCATCTAGAATAGCTTTTCCTTCTGTGCGTCTTTCTGCATCGAACCAGTCCTTTAAGCAAACAGCCATCTCTAAGTGTTTCGGCGTCAGCCTGCTCCTCCAGGGTGTCAAAACTTTACCACCTGCAGAAAATGCGCTCTCGGACGCTACTGTAGAGGCCGGAAGTGTCAGTATATCTCGGGCCATGGTAGAAAGAACAAGAAATTATTTTCTCTGTTCTTTCCACCATGACAAAACATCAATGTTTCCCATGATTCATCATCATTTTCATTTATTTCAGCAGGCATTGTGTTCAAATATAAATTAAGTTCATCAAATGAATCTGCTCCTGAAGAGTGTTTCTTTCTAGTATTAGAGGAAAGTAAACTTTTAAAATTAGATAATTTTTTACCTAGACTAGCAGAAGAAGTTTGTGATGGTGTAGGTGACCTAAATTCAGAAGAAGAAGGGGAAATAACTCATCTCTATACAATGAGTACATTTCTTCTAAAAGAGATCTAATTTCTAAAAGTAATTTATCTATATCTTGTTCATAATTAAACATAAAATAAAATTTGATAATAAAAGTTTTAAATTATCTATTTTAATTCTAAGATCCATAATTGCAGCTAAGTAAAATAAAAAAGGCATATTTTTAAAATATTTTCGAATTTTTTTTCCATATCATGTATATCCTCTTCAAGACTGTCATCATCTCTGTATGCAGCAAATACTTGAGCAATTTCATTAAGATTATAAAAAACTAAGTTACATGTGGGATAATATGTACCAGAAAGTGTTTTTGTGGCAGTGTCAAATTTTTCTAGAAAAGTACAAAAATTTTCATATAATTTCCACTCTTCATCGCTAATATAAAAAGATGAACATTCATTTATTGTAAAAAATTGAATTGCTTGTTTAAAAGGAAGGCAATCTTTAATCATATAATAGCTTGAATTCCAACGAGTTTTCACATCTGCTTGGAGTAGTTTTTCCTTCAGTCCACATTGTCGGCAATAACTTTTAAAAGATTGTCTCCTAGGTCCACTGTATTTTATATGTAAAATAATTTCTTTAACTTTATAAATATATTTGTCTAAGATTTTTAGACCATCTTGTACACATAAATTCAATATATGGCAAACACATCTAACATGAAAAAGTTTACCGTTTAAAATCGGATCTAATATCGTTTTCAATTGTCTTATTGAAGCAGTATTTTCACTTGCATTATCAAAAGAAATAGAAAATATTTTATTTTCTATATCATAATTTCTACAAGTAAGAAAAATTGAATTTGCTACATTTGTCGCAGAATGTTTCTCAGAAAATTTAAAAAATGATAAAATACGTTTTTATAAAATTCACTTATCATCAATAAAGTGAGCAGTAATACATAAATAATGAATAAGATTAAGAGCTTCCCATATATCGGAAGTTAATGAAATTTTTCTAGCATCACTAATAAAAAGAGCCTTCAAAATATTTTTTCTATTTACAAATAAATATTCAATTTCTCTAGTTATAGTTTGTCTGCTAATTCTCTTATAATCAGGAGCAAAAACAGATTTAAGATAATCAACTAATGCATCTGATTCAGTAAAAGAAAATGGAAGTTCTGCTCGAACAATAAATTCAGCTAACTTATGTTTATTTACTTCAGGCTTATATCTCTAAGTGGAGAGTGTGCCTAAATCAGCTAATATTTGTGCTTGTTGTGGTGATAAACCGTGACTTTTAGCATGCTTTTTTTCATAGTGTTTATTAAGAACACCTGTACCGTATCCTTCTTTATGATCAAATAGTTGATGACAGTACTTACATTCTGCCTTTCTTCTACCTTCAACAACTTTTTCTACGAAATAGTTTCACACTAGAGAAGTTTTGGCTCTTACTTTAGTGGTTGTGCTTGTGCTAGTTGGTTGTTGTGTTTCTGGAACTATAGTATCATGCTGTGTTGGTTGTGTATCGTGTTGTTCTTGTGTTTCAGTAAAAAAAAAAGGAGCTAGAGATTATGCGTGCATTGGTGATGTTGACATTAAAAATTGAGAATATGAGGAATATTGAGGAGGGAGGAAAATAGAATGCCGACCTGTACCACTATCACTGGCATATGCAGCATGTGTATATGGTGCAAAACCACTGTAGTCAATTGCATAGCTTGACGAACTGTGATAGGGAGCAAATGCGGATGTTGGGGGAGCATAGTTGTATGGTGGGTAAGCGGCATATGTTGACGATGAGCTACCGCCAACATCGGTGTAAGGTGCGGCAGCTGAAGGATTGTGTGTTGATGAAAAGCTACCACCGGCTTCGGATGAGGTACCGCCAGTACTCCAGTTGGGCTCCATTAGACTAGACTAAAAGTTGGTAGAGATTTGTAATTGTAAGAGAATAAGAGTGATTTATAATAGAAGAGAGAGGGTTGAGGTGAAGTGAGATGAAAATGAATGAGAGTGGAGGGTATTTATAGAGGATTAGAGGTTAGGGTTTTTTTTTAAAAGGGCCAATGGCTCATTTTTGAGTCGTGGGGGTGAAAAAAGAGGGTGCCACGTGGCACCCTCTTTTTCACCCCCAACGGCTCTTTTTTGAGCCGTTTAGGGTTAAAAAAAATTAAAATCGAATCTGGCCGCAGAGTAATTTTCCTCTCTAACGGTAATATAAAAATATTGGACTATAAAAAAAAAGAAGGGGGTGGGGAAATTTCCCTGACCCGATTCGTCCCGTGATTCGTCACGGGACAAATCCGATTCGTCCCGTGTAAATGGGACGGGTCAACCCGTTCTGACCCGCCCCTAAACGGGGAGGGTTCGGGTTGACCCGTAACCCGCACTGTGTGACTCCAACGAGTCGCACAGTGCGGGGCGGGGCGGATCGACCCGCCCCATTGGCCACCCCTACACCAAGGTCACCGCAACTACTTTCAGATGAGATAGGGAGGGAGAGAGAAACTTTATCCTGGACTTTCGAAATTAGAAGAGTCTTATGTTACCCCCTCAAATAAATAATAAAAAATAATAAATAAATAAAGGATAAAATTTTGATTAATTTTTTTAAAATAATTATAAAAACAAAAATATTTCTAAAAATTGACCTCTTACGCACCACGTTGGTGCCATATCAGCCAACGGTTGACTTGGGCGCCAGTGTGGAAGGGCGGAGTTAGGAATTCCTGCTTTGTAAAAGTATGACATTGACAAGGCTGGAATTATAGATGAACCGGTTTCTAAAATTCGGTGTTCCCAAGTATGGAATTCCATCACTTTGACTATGGGTGATATGCTCTATATAAGTGCTTTCTGTAAGTGAACTTGCAGAGTCTGGTCTTGGCAAGGTCAGCCTTCCAACTTGCCCTGATACACGTTATAAAAGAGGGGTCTCGTTATAACGCTCCTCTCTCTCTCTCTCTCAACTATCAAATACCCCCTCTCAAGTTTGCCCTAACCCCCCGACCCTGACCGCCGACCTCCTCTGTGCTACCCCGACTATCGGCCGCCAGACATCAGCCGCCGACATTGACCCCCGCCAGCAGGTCCTCTCTCAAACTCAATTCTCTCTCTCTCTCAGCTGGCTCTCTCTTTGTTCTCTCTCAGCTGGCTCTCTCTGTAATTAGCATAAAATTAGAGTTAAATTAGAGTATAATTTGTGAAAATATTAAAAACAGAGTATAATTATGTAAAATTTTTAATTTGAGTAAAATTAGAGTACAATTTGTATAAAATATGTAATTGTTGTGAAAATATGATTTTGTAAAATATTTTGTCAAATATAATTGTTATGATAATTTGATTTTGTCAAATGTAATTGTTATTTGTGTGTTTTACATTTAACAAGTCATTGCAATTTGTTAATCTTTGTAAGTTGTATATTTAAGCATAGTCAAACTTAAGTTATTTTTGCGCTTTTAGTAGTATTGTGTTCGGTTTAATTTTAGCAGCTAGAGCAAGTAAATAATTCTTTATTTCATCCATTAAATTAGGTACAATATCTAGTGATCGAGTCCCTCTTCTTTGTTGATTTAATGGTAAACTAACAATAGATAGGGATAATAACCCAAGCTACATCAATAGAATAGCAAAACCCATGATTTTTAGAAAATCATTTACAAGGTATGAATTGATAGAGAAAGTCCATCGAATCACCAAATTAATCCAAGCGAATATCAGATTCACTTGACATGTAAGTGGCCAGTATCACACGGGAACTATCAAGTAGTAGGGATATAGGATGATGATGATAATTGTCGTGCTATGCTTTAAATGTCGTCGGCCGAGCACAACATAGAATTATACGTGAAAAAAGATACTGTGGTCCATTGAGAACCTGAAGGCCATGGATAATTCACACGTATGCTCGATTTGGACAATGAATGAACAAGTTTCATGTCATCGGTTTATAACACGTAATTATCTGTGAATTTTATTATGGTGTATGCATTTCTCTTTCTACTAAGTGTTTAACCAACCGTAATATTTGGACAGTCGTAATAGCTTGGCGCAAAGAGATGGATGTGTCACAATATCGAGACATCATATATGGACTTTTGATGTGACGTATATATTCAATCTGAAAAACACCTAGAGGGGGGGGTGAATAGGTGTTAAAGCTAATCTAATGATCTTTTTAAACAAGTATGAAAATATGATGCAACGATCGTCCAAAATAAGTCTAAGAGCCGAATACCCGGTGAAGGGCTCTGAACTCCTTCCTCATGATTCCTCTAGATAAGAGTTTGAGGTGCTTATTGCAATCTTGTTGTATGAGTAATGATCGACAATAAAGCAAGGAATGAAATGAATGCAATATTGAAGTGCACACAAGATATATATCAAGCTAGAAATTAAGAGCAATGACACAAGCTAGAAGTAGAGAGCAATAAAACAATCGCAAACACAAAGTATTTGTTTCGAGGTTCGAGCAACCGCTCTACTCCCCGCCTTCACCGCCGTGAAGGGTTTCCACTATATCCACCAAGGATTACAAGGTCTACCGAAGACCGGAGTACCGAACTCCACCAATTACAAAAGGTCTACCGAAGACCGGAGTACTGAACTCCACCAATCCAATCCTCTACCGACGAGGAATCACAAAGCAAGAAGAACAAGTAACCAAGTGATCAACGAGGGATCACAAACTTCTCTTTACAACTTCCTTATAGAATGAGGAGAGTTTTTGGCTCAAGAAGTGTAGTGAGAAAAATAAACTCAGTTGTAAATGAAAATTGCTTGAAAACACAATTGAAAAACAATAGCCAAGAATGCACTATAGAATTGAGAGCATTTGAAACTTTTTCTTTCTTTTGAAAACTTGAAAAACTAGGTATATTTCTTGTAATTTGCAAATGACCAATCCCCTCTATTTATAGGGAATGGAGGTGATCAAAACATGATTACAAATAGCTAATTAGGTCAGAAAATAGCTGCCAAAAATTCAGGATTAGCTGACACAAAAATCTCCACCAAATTCCAAGAGAGAAACTCAGAAAACTAGCCGTTGGCGGCTGGAGACGGCTGTCGGTCGACCGGCCCGGTCGACCGGCAGTCCAATTGGCAACTAGCCGTTGGACTCGATCGACCGGTCGGTCGACCGGACGCCAAAGGAGAAATTTTGTATTGAACTGTCGGTTGACCGATCGGTCGACCGACAGGAAACAGAGAGCAAAGTGGTGCCAGTCAGTCGACCGGTCGGTCGACCAACAGACATGCACAAATCGTGCATGCCCTGGACTCAAGGCTCGGTCGACCGGTCGGTCGACCGGCCAAGCCTGGAATGGATCCGGTCGACCGGCCCGGTCGACCGCCAGGCCCGAAACAGATTTTGATATGGGATTTTTTCTGAACTTTGGAAAATTTTCAAATAAATTTTGTAGGAAAATATGGCTAAGTAATGCTGAAGAGATAGGCATACATGATATAAACAAGATATAAAATTTATAAAAATTTGAGTCATGTATAGAAATCAAAGCATGAACTTAAATCAAAAGCCAAAATAAAAACCGTATTTTGGAAAAGTGTGTGTGTTCTTGAGCCAATCTAACACAACCTCAAACTTTAACAAACTAAGTCTTACATAAGCTCTAGGTGACTACAAAGTCTTCAAGTGGCTTCTCCATGATCTTGAGTAACTTGGTATATTCTATGAATAGCTTGATATGATGAACCCGAAATGAACTGACTTGAGTCAAAACGATCTTCTTTTAGGGAAGAGCACTCCATAAATCCTTAGAACCCTGAAACACACTTAAATACTAAACATGATTAGTACAAATAACTATATATGTTTTGTAATCATCAAAACTCAATAAAACGGGTGATTGTAACATTGGGCCAACAATCTCCCCTTTTTGATGATGACAAAACATACTAGTTATTTTAAAAAATGGGGAAAAAAAAGAGCTTGGAAGCTCCCCCTCAAATCATGCTATGTATAAAAGAATGGCTATATACATAATAGATAGAAACAAAGAATTATGGCATAAAAGGAAAGACATAGGAAAACAAAACACATTGTTCTCAAAAACCAAAACTCAAAAGTCTAAACTAACTTGTTATTATTCAAAAGTCAAAAATGCATAGCTCCAAAATATTAAAACTTAAAATGTATAACTCCAAAGTAAAAAAATAACTAACTTTTTCTCCCCCTTTTTGTTATACATCAAAAAGGGTAAACATAGTTAAAAATTTTTTCTTCATAAGTCCATAATACAAACATTCAATTCACCACAAATAAAGGAAAATCTAGCATAGTCTAGTGGTTTTGTAAAAATATCGGCAAGTTGAAAATTGGTAGAAAAATAATCAATATCAATATCACCTTTCTCATAATGATCTCTAAGAAAGTGATACCGAATGTCAATGTGCTTAGTCTTACTATGTTGATTTGCATTTTTAGTCATATGAATAGTACTACTATTATCACAAAATATTTTAATATAATCAAAATGCAAATCATAGTCAAGAAGAGTATGTTTCATCCAAAGAACTTGTGCACAACAAGCTCCGGCCGCAACATACTCCGCCTCGGAGGTTTAGAGGGCTACCGAATTTTGCTTTTTGGAAGACCAAGAAACAAGACAATTACCAAGAAATTGACATGTTCCACTTGTACTCTTCTTATCCAATCTACAACCCGCATAGTCGGCATCCGAAAAACTCGTCATTGAAAATTGTCCGGTCTTCGGATACCACAAACCCATTTCAATTGTGCCCTTAAGGTATCTAATAATGCGTTTTACCGCAACAAAACGGGACTCTTTAAGACACGATAGAAAACGAGCACAAAGACATACCGAAAACATAATATCCGGCCTACTAGCCGTCAAATACAACAAGCTACCAATCATGCTACGATAAAGCTTAATGTCTACACTGTTACCTTGTTCATCCTTGTCAAGCTTTGTGGTAGTTACCATGGGAGTTTTGCTTGTTCTAGCTCCTTCAAGCCCAAATCTCTTGATATGTTCCTTTGTATACTTGGCTTGATTGATGAAGATCCCATCCTTCTTTTGCTTGATTTGGAGACCAAGGAAGTAGGTAAGTTCACCCATCATAGACATCTCGAATTCTTCCTTCATGCATGATTCAAAAGCTTGGCAAAGAGTTTCATTAGTAGAACCAAATGTGATATCATCCACATAAATTTGAACAATAAGAATATCATTTTCAACATGTTTTGTAAACAAAGTAGTATCTATTTTTCCTTTCTTAAAACCATTTGAAATTAGAAAAGAAGAAAGCCTTTCATACCAAGCCCTAGGGGCTTGTTTTAAACCATAAAGAGCTTTGTCAAGTTTGAAAATAAAATCCGGATGTGTAGGATCAACAAACCCGGGGGGTTGTTCAACATACACCTCCTCTTCAATAAATCCATTTAAGAAGGCACTTTTAATATCCATTTGAAAAAGCTTAAAATCTTTATAAGAAGCATATGCAAGTGTCATCCGTGTGGCTTCAAGCCGTGCTACGGGTGCAAAGGTTTCTTCAAAATCGATACCTTCGATTTGAGTGTAACCTTGGGCAACTAACCTAGCTTTATTCCTAATAACATTTCCCGACTCATCCAACTTGTTCTTAAAGATCTACTTAGTACCAATTGTTGGTCTATCGTGGGGCCTAAGAACAAGGTGCCAAACTTGGTTGCGCTCGAATTGATTGAGCTCTTGCATGGCTAGCAACCAATATGAGTCGGCTTCGGCTTCGAGGATGTTCTTGGGTTCAAAGTGAGAAATAAAAGCATAGTGTCCACATAAATCATGAAGTTTAGAACGAGTAGTTACTGAAAAGTCACCTAGAGGGGGGGTGAATAGGTGACAATGCTAATCAAGGGCAAATTAAAAATTAAAGCAACAACAGTCACAATCAAGAATCACAAGATGAATGCAAGCAAGTATGACAATGAATATGATGAGCAATTATAAGAGCAAGCAAAGTAGAGTAAGAAATGCAAGAATGTAAACCAATCGCAAACACAAGGATATGTTATCGAGGTTCGAGCACCCAGCTCTACTCCCCGCCTTCCCCAGAAGGATTCTAGCTACTTCCACTATCACAAAGAACAATTACAATGGAGTACCCAACTCCTACAATCTCAAGTACAAGTAATTTCCTTGGTAGTCAAAAGACCACAAACTCTCTCTTTCAAATATCTCTTCCCTTACAAAGGTCCTTAGAGAATATTGAGTAGGAATGAAGCTCTTGTTGTAAGTGAAGAAAAGAGAATTAAATCAGAGAGAATTGCAAAAACCCTTCAGAAAATCAGTGAGAAATTCAGCACAAAAATCAAGAAACAAGTCTCTTTTGAAAGCCTTAAACTTTTGAATTTTCTAGCAATAATTGTCGTAACAAATCTCTCCCCAAACACCCCTATTTATAGGAGAGGGCTAGGGTTTAGGGATAAAACATATTTACTGATGTTTAGGAGGTAATTAGATCAAAATATATCCTTAAACGAATTTTTAAACACAAAAGACAAAAATAAACAGCTCTTAAAAATCTGCCCGTTACTGTTCAAACGGTCGGATCGGTCGACCGGGCCGGTCGACCGGTAGTATAAAAATTTGACCGTTATAGTCTAGCGGTCGACCGACCCGGTCGACCGATAAAACCTGTGAGCAAAAATAATAGTCCGGTCGACCGACAGACATGCACACGGATACGTGCATCTGCCAGGACTTCGGTCGACTGGTCCGGTCGACCGGACCAGACTGACACAGACTCGGTCGACCGACCCGGTCGACCGGATCAGGTCAAAAAGTCAATTTTAAAGAGAAAACAAAGAGGATTTTGATTTTAACAAAAATACTTTTGAACAGGGATTAGTATAGAACATAAATATATATCTGTAGGCAAAATCTTGTATGCAGAATATTTTTGTATAATTTATAAGAAATTATTTTGGAATGAGCATGTGCGCTAAAACGTGTGTGATAGAGCTTCAAACCTATCCACTATTCTTTAACATACTATAAACTGAAAAACAAATTACATGAAGACTTCTTGTGCTATCTTCAAGTCTTTGAGCCATCCAATGCCTTGCTAGAGCCTTCTCTTCTTTGATCCTTCCTTGATGTGCAATTTGCCTTCCTTGCTTTGTGAAACTTAGAAGTTCTTGCAATAGCTAAGCGAATGGACTCAAAACATGGTACAAAACCTGAAACTCATCTGAACAAAATGATTAGTACCAAATAGCACTTATTTGGTTTGTCATCATCAAAACACAAAACAATTGGAGAGTGTAACCTCTTGGGCCAACAATCTCCCCCTTTTTGATGATGACAAAACAAATAGGCTATTAACAAAAATATAGGGTAGGAGAAAACTCCCCCTTAAATTATGCTATACATAAAACACAAAAATATGCTCTAGATACCAATAATTGAAATGATGCACCAATTATTGAAACCAATAAAAACAAATATATAAAACACAAAAATTGCTCTTGATACCAAAAATACCAAAAACAACTAAAACACAAGAATTTATATTTATTTAAAACACAAAAACTCATAAAAACAAAACTATAAATTCATATGGAACCAAGACCAAAAATACCCAAAACAACTAAAACACAAGAATTTATATTTATTTAAAACACAAAAACTCATAAAAACAAAACTATAAATTCATATGGAACCAAGACCAAATGAACTTATTTTTGTCCATGTAAACTTATTCTCCCCTTTTTGTCATACATCAAAAAGGGTTATGAAAAACATGTTTATTCAATAATACAAACATTAAGTTCTCCACAAATAAACGAAAATCTAGCAAAATCAAGAGGTTTAGTGAAAATATCGGCTAGTTGTAAATCCGTGAAAACATAATCAATATCTATATCACCTTTCTCAAAATGATCTCTAAGAAAGTGATATCTAATCTCCATGTGCTTGGTCTTACTATGTTGATTTGCATTTTTGGTCATGTGTATAGTACTAGTATTATCACAAAATATTTTTATGTGATCAAAGTGCAAATCAAAATCAAGGAGAGTATGTTTCATCCAAAGGACTTGTGCACAACAAGCCCCCGCGGCAACATACTCCGCCTCGGCGGTTGAGAGAGCTACGGAATTTTGTTTCCTAGAGGACCATGAAACAAGACAATTACCAAGAAATTGACATGTCCCACTAGTACTCTTTCTATCTACTCTACAACCCGCATAGTCGGCATCCGAATAGCTAGTCATTGAGAAATCTATAGTTTTCGGATACCAACGACCCATTCCAATAGTGCCCTTAATATAACGAATAATGCGTTTTACCGCAATAAGATGAGACTCTTTAGGACACGATTGAAATCTAGCACAAAGACACACACTAAACATGATATCCGGCCTACTTGCCGTCAAATATAAAAGACTTCCTATCATGCTTCTCTATAATTTAATATCAACATTTTTACCTTGTTCGTCCTTATCAAGCTTGGTTGTAGTTGCCATTGGAGTGTTGCAAGCCTTTGATCCTTCAAGCCCAAACTTCTTTACTAGCTCCTTTGCGTACTTGGCTTGGTTAATGAAGATTCCGTCTTGCAATTGCTTGATTTGGAGTCCAAGGAAGAAATTGAGCTCACCCATGGAAGACATTTCAAATTCTAGTTGCATTACCTTCTCAAAATCCTTGCATAAAAGCTCATTAGTAGATCCAAAAATTATATCATCAACATAAATTTGCACAATTAAAATATCATTCTCAACATGCTTAGTAAAGAGAGTTGTGTCTACTTTGCCTTTAATAAAATCATTTGAAATGAGAAAACTAGAAAGCCTTTCATACCAAGCTCTTGGAGCTTGTTTCAATCCATACAAAGCTTTATCAAGTTTAAAAACAAAATCGGGATGAACATGATCAATAAAACCGGGAGGTTGAGAAACATAAACTTCTTCATTAATAAAACCATTCAAAAATGCACTTTTCACATCCATTTGAAAAAGTTTAAAATTTTTAAAACATGCAAAAGCTAGTGTCATCCGTATGGCTTCAAGCCGTGCTACGGGTGCAAAGGTCTCCTCAAAGTCAATTCCCTCAACTTGAGTGTAACCTTGGGCCACTAACCTAGCTTTATTCCTAATGACATTTCCGGACTCATCCATCTTGTTTCTAAAGATCCACTTAGTACCAATTATTGGTCTATCGTGGGGCTTAGGAACAAGGTGCCAAACTTGGTTGCGCTCAAATTGATTGAGTTCCTCTTGCATGGCAAGCAACCAATATGGGTCCGTCTCGGCTTCGAGAATGCCTTTGGGTTCAAAATGAGAAATGAAAGCAAAGTTACCACATAGGTCATGGAGTTTGGAGCGCGTTGTGACTCCTTTAGATGCATCACCCAAGATGAGCTCCTTAGGATGATTTGTAGCGTATCTCCAAGCTTTAGGAAGCGGTTGAGTGCTTTCCTCCTTATCCTCTTGAACTTCACCAATAGGGTCTAGCTTTTCTTCTTGAGCGGGTGAGTCCTTCAAGGATAGTCTCTCCATGTCTTCACCTAATGGTTCAATCTCTACAACATTCTCAACAATCACATTAGATTCTTCAAATTTAACATGCATGGATTCTTCTATGGTAAGAGAAGATCTAATGAAAACTCTATATGCTTTGCTAGTAGAGGAATATCCAACAAAGATAGCCTCATAAGCCTTAGCATCAAATTTACCCAAATTATCCTTAGTATTCAAAACAAAACACTTGCATCCAAAAACTTTGAAATATGCAACATTAGGTTTTCTAGAATGATACATTTCAAAAGAAGTTTTTGAAGAATTTTTGCATAAATAAATACGATTCGATATATAGCATGCGGTGTTTACGGCCTCGGCCCATAAATATTGAGGGAGGTCGTACTCACTTATCATTGTCCTAGCCATCTCTTGAAGTGTTCTATTTTTCCTTTCTACAACTCTATTTTGTTGTGGAGTTCTAGGACAAGACGTTTCATGCTTAATTCCCTTTTCATCACAATAAGTCATGAAGAGTTGGTTAATAAACTCACCACCTCTATCACTCCTTATTCTCAAAATCGGAAAACCCTTTTCTTTTTCAACTCTTTTTCGAAAAATCTTAAAATGAGAAAAAGTTTGATCTTTATTTTGCAAAAAGAAAACCCAAGTAAAACGGGAGAAATCATCAACCAAAACAAATGCAAATCTACTTCCATTTAAACTTTTAGTTTTAGTTGGTCCAAAAAGATCCATATGAATTAATTCTAAAGGCCTAGTTGACATGATATCCTTGATTGGTTTAAAGGAAGACTTGGTTTGTTTCCCAAGTTGGCACGCACCACAAATGCGGTCTTTCTCAAAATTCAAGCAAGGTATACCCTTCACTAATTCCTTTGAATTAATCCTAGAAATATGGTCAAAAGATGCATGTCCTAATCTTCTATGCAAAGCCAAGAATTTTCATCAAAAGCATTTAAGCATTTAGTAGTACAATCTAAATTAAGCATGTCAATGATATAAACATTATTATCACGAAAACCGGTAAGAATACAATCATTAGATTTAACATCAAAAATCTTGCAAGAAGTATCATCAAAAACAACTTTAAGTCCACGGTCACAAAGTTAACTAATGCTAAGCAAATTATGTTTTAAACCATCTACTAAAACAACATTCTCAATAATAGGAGATGCACCAATTTGAATGTTACCTATACCGATGATAGTTCCTTTGGAGTCATCCCCGAAGGTGACGGTGCCACCTTCCATGTACCTTGATAGGGTTGTGAAGTTGTTGATGTCCCATGTCATGTGTCTTGAACAACCACTATCAAGGTACCACCGCTCCCTACGTCTTGGAGCTTTGGTGTGTACCTATATCAAACAATTTAAGACTTGATTTTGGTACCCACATTTTCTTGGGTCCTCTAGGGTTAGTGTCATTGACCCAAACAAGATTATTTGTTCTATTTAGTTGATCATAGCAAAACTTAGCTAAATGTCCATTTTTACCACAATATGTGCATCTATATACTCTCCCATATTTAAAAGCATAATGGGTGTGTGATTTGTGAGCATGAGCATTGTGAGCATGAGCATGAGAGGTGTTAGCATGAGAATTCTTAGCTTGTGAAGTGTTAGCATGAGAATTCTTAGCTTGTGAAGTGTTAGCATGAGAAGTGTGCTTTTTAGAAAACATGTTCTCAAGTTTCTTAGTATTGAAAGCACAATCATTTAAAACTTTTTCGAAATCATTCATTTTGGATTTAAAAGAAGAAATTTCTTTTTCATCAATAATAGGAGATTTTGCCTTACAAGAACTCTTGTAGGCACAAAATTCTTTTTGCATGGAAATAAAATTAGAAGAAACATCATCTTTTTCTTTAGAAACGATGGCAAGTTGATTTTAAGAAAAGCAACTTCTTTTTGTAATTTTAAGCATTCAAGTTTCTTATTATCATAAGTTTCAGAAAGTTCTACAAAGGCATGAACTAGAACTTCCTTACTTAGTTCATCATCTTCATCATCAAGGGATTGAGGGGTTACCTTAGGTGTGTTTGCCATGAAACACATATTAGCTTGATCCACCTCCTCTTCGGACTCGCTTTCCGAATCCCATGTTGCTTTGTAGGCTCTCTTCTCCTCCGGTTTCTTTGGCTTGAAGGAGGAAGTCATCTTCTTCTTGAACTCCGGACAATCCGCCATGATATGTCCGGGTTTGCGGCAATTATAGCAAATGATCTTCCGCTCCTCTTTGCCTTCGAATCTTCTCCGGAAGTTGAACTTGTTCTTTCGGTACAACCTCTTGACATTCCGCACAAGTAGAGTTAGCTCCTCATCTTCTTCTTCGTCTTCATCATCGTCATCATTGGTGGATGAAGTCTTGAAGGCTATGGATTTCTTCTTTGAAGTAGTGGCTTCTTCTCTTGCCTTCTTCTCCATCTCATGGGTCTTTAGGTTCCCAATGAGGCTAATGATGTCCATCGTCCTTGTCGTTCAACTCCTTTAAGGTGGTGGCCTTGATCTCCTATGAAGAAGGAAGAGCCCGTATCACTTTGCGCACCTTTTGATCGTTGGAGATGACGTCACCTAATGAAGAAAGACCATTTGTAATTTTAGTGAAACGAGTAATCATACAATCAATGGATTCATCATCTAGCATTTTAAATGATTCATATTGAGACCTCAAGAGATCTATCTTAGCTCTCTTGACTTGTGAAGTCCCTTCATGTGTGACCAATAAGTGTTGCCAAATCTCATAGGCAGATTGGCAATGAATTACTCGTGTAAGGTCATCCTCATTCAAGGCGGTTAATAGGGAGTTTTGGGCTTTGGAGTTAGCCTCATATTCTCTAAAGTTGAAGTCAGTCCAAGTGCTCTCATCACTATCGGGTGCTACATAGGGTTTAGTCAAGGACTTGGCCACTAAGCTACCCAAAGATTGCAAAAATATAGTCATCCTAACCTTCCAAATAGGGAAATTAAGTCCATCAAATTTAGGAGGGGTTTTGATGTTATCGGCCATGTTTACTAGTGTATGAATGGATGAATGAAAATGTTGATTAGCAATATTTTAAGGATCTCTCTAAGGATGTTAAGCCAAACCTAGAGTCCAAGCTCTGATACCAATTGAAAAGTCACCTAGAGGGGGGGGTGAATAGGTGACAATGCTAATCAAGGGCAAATTAAAAATTAAAGCAACAACAGTCACAATCAAGAATCACAAGATGAATGCAAGCAAGTAAGTATGACAATGAATATGATGAGCAATTATAAGAGCAAGCAAAGTAGAGTAAGAAATGCAAGAATGTAAACCAATCGCAAACACAAGGATATGTTATCGAGGTTCGAGCACCCAGCTCTACTCCCCGCCTTCCCCAGAAGGATTCTAGCTACTTCCACTATCACAAAGAACAATTACAATGGAGTACCTAACTCCTACAATCTCAAGTACAAGTAATTTCCTTGGTAGTCAAAAGACCACAAACTCTCTCTTTCAAATATCTCTTCCCTTACAAAGGTCCTTAGAGAATATTGAGTAGGAATGAAGCTCTTGTTGTAAGTGAAGAAAAGAGAATTAAATCAGAGAGAATTGCAAAAACCCTTCAGAAAATCAGTGAGAAATTCAGCACAAAAATCAAGAAACAAGTCTCTTTTGAAAGCCTTAAACTTTTGAATTTTCTAGCAATAATTGTCGTAACAAATCTCTCCCCAAACACCCCTATTTATAGGAGAGGGCTAGGGTTTAGGGATAAAACATATTTACTGATGTTTAGGAGGTAATTAGATCAAAATATATCCTTAAACGAATTTTTAAACACAAAAGACAAAAATAAACAGCTCTTAAAAATCTGCCCGTTACTGTTCAAACGGTCGGATCGGTCGACCGGGCCGGTCGACCGGTAGTATAAAAATTTGACCGTTATAGTCTAGCGGTCGACCGACCCGGTCGACCGATAAAACCTGTGAGCAAAAATAATAGTCCGGTCGACCGCCCCGGTCGACCGACAGACATGCACACGGATACGTGCATCTGCCAGGACTTCGGTCGACTGGTCCGGTCGACCGGACCAGACTGACACAGACTCGGTCGACCGACCCGGTCGACCGGATCAGGTCAAAAAGTCAATTTTAAAGAGAAAACAAAGAGGATTTTGATTTTAACAAAAATACTTTTGAACAGGGATTAGTATAGAACATAAATATATATCTGTAGGCAAAATCTTGTATGCAGAATATTTTTGTATAATTTATAAGAAATTATTTTGGAATGAGCATGTGCGCAAAAACGTGTGTGATAGAGCTTCAAACCTATCCACTATTCTTTAACATACTATAAACTGAAAAAACAAATTACATGAAGACTTCTTGTGCTATCTTCAAGTCTTTGAGCCATCCAATGCCTTGCTAGAGCCTTCTCTTCTTTGATCCTTCCTTGATGTGCAATTTGCCTTCCTTGCTTTGTGGAACTTAGAAGTTCTTGCAATAGCTAAGCGAATGGACTCAAAACATGGTACAAAACCTGAAACTCATCTTGAACAAAATGATTAGTACCAAATAGCACTTATTTGGTTTGTCATCATCAAAACACAAAACAATTGGAGAGTGTAACCTCTTGGGCCAACAGTTACCCCTTTAGATACTTCACCTATAATATGATCCTTGGGATACTGTGGATTGTATCTCCAATCTTTCGGAAGAGGTTGAGTAGGCTCCACATCAACTTCTTGATTTTCATTTCCTCCATCATCCTTTGGCATATCTTGAATGGTAGGTGAGTCCTTCAAAGTAACTCTCTCCATGCTTTCATTAAGGGAATCTATTTCTACAACATTCTTAACAAACACATTAGATTCCTCAAACTTTACATGAATAGATTCTTCAATAGTTAAAGAAGACTTATTGAAAACTCTATATGTTTTACTAGTATTTGAATAACCAACAAAAATTGCTTCATAAGACTTTGCATCAAATTTACCTAAATTATCTTTTGTATTCAAAACAAAATATTTACATCCAAAAACCTTGAAATAAGAAACATTTGACTTTCTAGAAAAATAGATCTCAAAAGATGTTTTTGTAGTATTTTTGCATAAGAAAACATGATTTGATATATAGCAAGATGTGTTAACGGCATCGGCCCATAGATAATGAGGGAGACCATATTCATTAATCATTGTCCTAGCCATCTCTTGTAATGTCCGATTTTTCCTCTCAACGACTCCATTTTGTTGTGGAGTTCTAGGACAAGATAGTTCATGCTTAATTCCATGTTCTTTACAAAAAGTGATAAAGGGTAGGTTATTGAATTCACCACCTCTATCACTTCTTATTCTTAAAATGGAAGAATCTTTTTCCTTTTCAACTCTTTCTTAAAAGGCTTGAAAATATGAAAAGGCTTGTTTTTTATGCTCTAAAAAGAAAACCCATGTAAAACGCGAGAAATCATCAACTAAAACAAATGCAAAACGATTCCCACTTAGACTTTTGGTTTGAGTAGGACCAAACAAATCCATATGGATCAACTCCAAGGGACGTGACGTCATGATATCCTTGATTGACTTGAAAGAGGACTTGGTTTGTTTCCCAAGTTGGCATGCGTCGTAGACGCGGTCCTTTTCAAAGTTCAAGCAAGGAATACCTTTCACCATTTCCTTGTTGTTTAATCTAGATAGATGGTCAAAAGAAATGTGACCTAATCTTCTATGCCACAACCAAGAGTCATCATCGAGGGCTTTCAAATAAGTAGCATTGCAAAACATATTAGACATATCAATCATGTATACATTGCTTTCACGAAAATCGAAAAATATACATGTGTTAGATTGTCTATCAATAACTCTACAAGCTAAATTATCAAAAACAATATCAAAACCTTTGTCACAAAGTTGTCTAACACTCAAGAGGTTATGCATGAGGCAATCAACTAAAATAACATTTTCTATTAAAGGGGATGTACCAAGTTTAACATTACCAATACCGATGATTTTTTCCTTGGCATCATCTCCGAAGGTGACGATGCCACCTTCATGGTATCTTGATAGGGTTACAAAGTTGTTGATATCCCAAGTCATGTGCCCTGAGCAACCACTATCAAGATACCACAATCCTTTACGTCGTTGGGCCTTGGAAGGTACCTACATCATTTAACAAATTCGTTGACTTTGGTACCAAATTTTCTTGGGTCCTTGAAAGTTAGTATTCCGAACCCAAATTTATTATGTGAAGCATTAATTCTATCATAGCAAAATCTAGCTAAATGACCTTTACGGCCACAATATGTGCATGAAAATATCTTACCATACATGTATGCATGATGTGTGTGTGGAGTGTGTGCATGTTTAGGGTGTTTGGCATGATGTAAAGGTTGTGATTTATGAGCATGAACATGAATAGCATGTGTATGTTTCTTAGGGACTTGTTTCTTAGGAAACATAGCCTTTAGTCTTCTTATCAAATTCACATCTTTTCAAAACAACTCCTAATGAATCAATTTTCTCTTTTAGCATAGAAATTTTATTTTCATTAACTTGAGGAAATTTACCTTTGCAAGATATTTTATAGTTGTCAAAATCTTTTTGTGTAGAAGCAAGAGTTGAAATCAATTCTTCTTTTTCTTTTGAAAGAGTAAAAACTTTATGATTTAAAGATTCATTTCCCTTTTTCATTTTCAAATACTTCTTTTTAAGAAAATCATAGTTATGTAAAAGTTCTTCAAATGCCCCTCCTAGTTCATCCATGGAAAGCTCACAATCAATAGGAGTATTGGAAATTACCTTGCTTGTGCTTTCATTTGCCATGAAGCACATGTTGACGGTGTCGACATCCTCCTCGGATTCACTCTCGGAATCCCAAGTAGCCCTTAATGCTTTCTTTTTGTATTGCTTCTTGGAGGTGAAGGGCTTGACTTTATCCTGGCATTCCGCAACAATATGACCCATCTTCCCACAATTGAAACAAATGATTTTCTTGTCTTCTTTACCTTGCCATTTCTTTTTATTTTGGAACTTTGCCTTGTTATACATTCTCCGAACGTTCTTGACAAGAAGTGAGAGCTCCTCATCATCTTCTTCTTCATCGTCTTCGTCGGAGGATGTGGAATGACTCTTGAAAGCAATAGTTTTCTTCTTGGAGGGAGCCATTTCTTCTCTACCTTTTCGTTCCATCTCATGGGTTTTGAGGTTCCCAATGAGACCTATAAGCTCCATCTCTTCTTTGTCATTGAGTTCTTTCAAGGTAGTGACTTTGACTTCCCAAGATGGAGGGAGAGCTCGGATGATCTTCCTCACCTTTTGATCATTGTCAATAGCATCACCTAGAGAGGAAAGTCCATTAGTAATCTTCATAAATTTTGCAACCATATCATCTATGGTTTCATTCTCTTGCATAGAAAAGTTTTCATATTGGGACCGAAGAAGGTCTATTTAGCTCTCTTAACTTGTGAAGTCCCCTCATGAGTGACAAGCAAGTGAGTCCAAATCTCATGGGCGGATTTGCAATGAATAACTCTAGATATATCATCATCATTAAGTGCTTGAAGCAATGCATAATGTGCCCTAACATTAGCATCAAATTCTTTTGTCTCTATATCGGACTAAGTGTCCTCATCACCGGTGGGTACACTAAATGCTTTGGTCACCGCCTTTGCAACCCGGCTTCCTAGGGATTGCAAAAATACGGTCATCTTAACTTTCCATATGAGAAAGTTAAGGCTATCAAATTTAGGTGGGGTCTTAATACCTTCGGTCATTTTTACTAAATGAGTGAGGATGAAAAATGAATGAAATGATTAGCAATAGGATCTCTCTAAGGTTGTTAAGCCAAGAGCCTAGAGACCAAAGCTCTGATACCAATTGAAAAACACCTAGAGGGGGGTGAATATGTGTTAATGCTAATCTAATGATCTTTTTAAACAAGTATGAAAATATGATGCAATGATCGCCTAAAATAAGACTAAGAGCCGAATACCCGGTGAAGGGCTCTGAACTCCTTCCTCGTGATTGCTCTAGGTAAGAGTTTGAGGTGCTTATTGCAATCTTGTTGTATGAGTAATGATCGACAATAAAGCAAGGAATGAAATGGATGCAATATTGAAGTGCACACAAGATATATATCAAGCTATAAATTAAGAGCAATGACACAAGCTAGAAGTAGAGAGTAATAAAACAATCACAAACACAAAGTATTTGTTTTGAGGTTCGAGCCACCGCTCTACTCCCCGCCTTCACCTATCCACCGAGGATTACAAGGTCTACTGAAGACCGGAGTACCGAACTCCACCAATTACAAGAGGTCTACCGAAGACCGGAGTACCGAACTCCACCAATCCAATCCTCTACCGAAGAGGAATCACAAAGCAAGAAGAACAAGTAACCAAGTGATCAACAAGGGATCACAACTTCTCTTTACAACTTCCTTATAGAATGAGGAGGGTTTTTGGCTCAAGAAGTGTAGTGAGAAAAACAAACTCAGTTGTAAATGAAAATTACTTGAAAACACAACTGAAAAACAATAGCCAAGAATGCACTAGAGAATTAAGAGCTTTTGAAACTTTTTCTTTCTTTTGAAAACTTGAAAAACTAGGTATATTTCTTGTAATTTGCAAATGACCAATCCCCTCTATTTATAGGGAATGGAGGTGATCAAAACATGATTACAAATAGCTAATTAGGTCAGAAAATAGCTGCCAAAAATTCAGGATTAGCTGACACAAAAATCTCCACCAAATCCCAAGAGAGAAACTCAGAAAAACTAGCCGTTGGCGGCTGGAGATGGCTGTCGGTCGACCGGCCTGGTCGACCGGCAGTCCAATTGGCAACTAGCCGTTGGACTCGGTCGACCGGTCGGTCGACCGGACGCCAAAGGAGAAATTTTGTATTGAACTGTCGGTCGACCGATCGGTCGACCGACAGGAAACAGAGAGCAAAGTGGTGCCAGTCGGTCGACCGGTCGGTCGACCAATAGACATGCACAAATCGTTCATGCCCTGGACTCAAGGCTCGATCGACCGGTCGGTCGACCGGCCAAGCCTGGAATGGATCCAGTCGACCGGCCCGGTCGACCGCCAGGCCCGAAACAGATTTTGATATGGGATTTTTTCTGAACTTTGGAAAATTTTCAAATAAATTTTGTAGGGAAATATGGCTAAGTATCATGCTGAAGAGATAGGTATACATGATATAAACAAAATATAAAATTATAAAAATTTGAGTCATGTAGAAATCAAAGCATGAACTTAAATCAAAAGCCAAAAATAAAAATCGTATTTGGAAAAAGTGTGTGTGTTCTTGAGCCAATCTAACACAACCTCAAACTTTAACAAACTAAGTATTACATAAGCTCTAGGTGACTACAAAGTCTTCAAGTGGGCTTCTCCATGATCTTGAGTAACTTGGTATATTCTTTGAATAGCTTGATATGATGAACCCGAAATGAACCGACTTGAGTCAAAACGATCTTCCTTTAGGGAAGAGCACTCCATAAATCCTTAGAACCCTGAAACACACTTAAACACTAAACATGATTAGTACAAATAACTATATATATTTTGTAATCATCAAAACTCAATAAAATGGGTGATTGTAACCTTGGGCCAACACAATCGTGTCCGAACACAATGCATTTCTCCCTTTTCAAGCATCACAGGTTGACTCAACAAATCTCTCTCCACTTGAGATGAATATTACAATAACAGAGTATCTAAATTCAATTGGTATGATGGACAATATGTCTCTCGTTTGTGTTGGACCAGCAGATGGAGGTGATAATGCGATGGTAGAGCCCAAAGATGATGATGACCATGATGCGGCTGATAATGTGCCACATGAGAATTGCATGCAAGTAGCAGTAGTGTAGGTCTTGAAGATGATGACGAAGAGGTTAAGGTTGGTTATGCCAATAATGAATAGGTGGAACTCGAAGATCCGAACACTGATTAGTTAGAGGGTGATGGTTTGGTTCACTCTACATATGTGGAGAATATAAGGGTTGAATTCAATTTGTCTACAATAAGAACTGCGACCAATGATTTGAAAGTGGCAGATGTCTTTAAAACAAAAGCTAAATTATTAAAAATAACTACAGAGTGGTCTATTATGCGTGAAGTGTCATTTACGCAAGTGAAGAGCAACAAACGAACTATACAAAAGTTTGTGCTTCTATTGCAGATGGAGACAATGTTTCTAGAGATGTGTGCCCACGGAGACTGCATGCCTCTGTTCCAAAGAATTCATGTGGATACTTCATGATCAAAAAATATATAGGAGAGCATATATGTAACCAACCTTCACTAAATTCCAGTCACTCTAAAGCAACCACATCGTTTGTGTGCAATGTGATTCTTCTTATAGTGAGAAAAAAGCTTGATATGACTCTTGGTTTATTACAGATTATAATAAAGCTAGATATCACATCACTATATCATACAACAAGGTATGGGATGCTAGAACGAAAGCACTGACGCAAATATTTGAAAAGTGAGAATCATCGTATAAAATAGTCCCTCAATATTTGGAGGCACTGAAATCAAGCAATCGAGGTAATATAACTGCAACATATTTCAATCATTCATTGTGTATTTTGGGCTTTTGGACTGTCCATTGAAGGTTTCTCGTACTGTCGTCCAATTCTTAGAATTGATGGTACATATTTTTATAAAAATACAAAGATTGTCTACTAATTGTCGTGGGAGTGAAGCGAACAGTGGAATGTACCAATGGCTTTTGCAGTTGTAGAAGGAGAAGCATAATCATCTTGACGACTGTTCGTATCTCATATTTAAATTTAATTCCCACTATGCATCATAATAAGAGAATCACCTTTATCTCTGATCAGATGAAAGGGATACCACATGCACTTAGACATGGTTGGCCTTCACCACATAGTCATCGTTACTATTTGAGGCACATTCTAGCTAACTTTCAAAAGGAATTTAAAGACAAGGTCTTACATAATTTGTTATGAGAGATCGATTCTGCAATGAATTCAAGGTGTACAAGGCTAAAAGAGTGTAACTTAAAGCTACGTGTGAAACTGTAGATACTTGAATTGAGAATAGTTTGAAAGATCAAAAACAACATGAGCATTATCAAGGGACAGAGGACATCGATTATGCATGATGACTACAAATACATCAGAGAGCTTCAACGGTGTGTTAAAAGGAGCTCGAGCTTTATCAATACAAGCACTAATTGCAAGAACATTTTTTTGCTTAGTTAAATTCTTTCAAACACGGAGGGAGAAGCAGAGAAATGGAATAAATTGTTGACACCGAAGAATGAGACAAAGTTGAGATATCGTAAAAATATGGTGGGTCTCCAATCAAGACAAAGATTCAGTCGCTCAGAATAGGAGGTGTCAAGCCGAGAAAGATAAA